>APFE030164179.1:16533-161493 GCA_000404065.3 Pinus taeda
TATACAAAGAAAATAAATAAAAATAAAAATAGTAATAACTACACTAAAGCTCTAAATAAGAATAAATAGTAATAAAATAAAGAAAGCAATAAAAAGAATCAGTAAAGCTATCAAAAAGAAGAAAATAAAACAAAAAAGCTAAAAATCAAAAGAAAAGTAAAGAAATAAAACAAGAAGGCTAAAAATCAAGTTGCATGTAGACACATGGAGTGTGTGCATGTGGTTCCCCATCCAATGTTTGTTCTATTTAATAGATGGTGAGGAAGATGAGAGGCATTCCTGCATTCCATCATTCCGAGATTCTATCTTTCATTCTCTTGGGAGAATGGTGTTCTAAGACTTAGGAGTCACTGGCAGTAGTACGTTGATTGAGGGCTCGGGGGTGGCCAGTTGTAGAAAATCCTTCCGCAATTGAGCCTATGGTTGGGTGGAGAGTCGTCCCCAAAACCTTGTTGCGGTAAGCCTACTTCTACCACAGGTAAGCACAGGTAAGCACTATTCGTAGTTTGAATTTAGATAATTAATTACATGTTTATTTGGTTAGGTAAGTGCCACCATGACTTAAATTTAATGTTAATAAGTTAATTAGATATTTATTTTGAGTTGTTACATGTCGTATCAGAGCTTTACTCATTGGAATTTTTATTTTAGGTTGAGACAATTCTCTAAGTTTTAATACTACAAAATTAGTAATTTGCATGACCAATCACACACTTTCAAATTTGGCAATGGTATGATTGCATGATGTGCAGTAGGGGAAAAATATACCAAACAGTAGATTAAAATGAATCAAGAATCTTCAAAACTTTGTGATAAATTTGGCATGGTTAATACATATCTGGTTAAAAATTCACTGCATAATTATCACAACAATAATCTAAGTATTTTGGCTCTTATATTTCTTCAGTGATGAATCTTGATATTGAGTGACTGATTGCAGTGTTTGGCTATAATTGCATGCATATGCATGTGACTTGATTTCACTGTTAGAAATCTGATATTTTTAGAGGTTGGATATAGGTCTGATCTTGACATTACCGTGATATATTACCTTTGCATTCGACACTAAGCTTGAATCTAGATCATTAGTACTCCTTATCTTGCATTCAGTGATCATTTGAGAAGTGAATTAGTGGATTGATTGGATCATCTAGTGACTCACATCACATTGCAGTTTTTCTTTAATCAACTATCCAATGTGGTATCTAAGGACTGATATATTCTTGGCAATAAGCTACAACAATTGGATTCTTGACAGCAGAATAACATTGGTATAACTTAAAATTTGGTGTATTCATTAGTTCCTCATTGGTTTCTCATACATCATTATAGACAGCATATTCTTTGGTTCTCTGTTCGCATTAGAATCTCATTACATGGTAAAACCATTATCGCATTTTCTTGAGTGGATTGTGCTTGCATCCTCTTATCATTTTCTAAACATAAAAAGTGCTATAATCACCTACAACAGTTCTCTCCATTACAACCATATAACAAAGCTAAATTATAAATGACTCACGTAATTAAAAGTATATAGTTTTGTTATGACTCATTGATTCATTGGAAAAGTATATAATCTTGTAATCTTGCATGGTGATAATCTACCCATAATTGACGATATATAATTCTCTAGTAGGTTGCACTATTGATATGGTATACTAGCATATTTTTTTTGTAACGAATCTTTAATGTTGGTGTAACTACTCACCACCGGTTCATTTTACAACACAGTTTACATAGCACTTGAAGTATTTAGATAATTGAAGTTGAAATTTGTCACCAATTAAAGTGCTCTAAAATAGTGAAATATGTTCTAATTCACAATGGATAAACTCTGATATCTTACCTTTAGATGATCATTGTTCGCTAGCATCTGTTCATTCTTTTACTATTTAATTTTATCTAAAAACATAGATATAACATTCCTTGAATGTTGATCATACTATTCACTAATTGGGTTGGATTGTTGTTCTCATTTTCCTTTAGCGATAGCAGTTGCTTGGCATTTCTCTGGTCTATTATTGCAAGAACATGACTCGCTCAATAATTCTCATAAATTTAATTTTGCATTGAAATTTCCATTTAGAGTACATGTATCTACAAGACTTGGCAGGTGGATTATTTCTTATGATACTATGATGGTATGGTTAATGCATTGGTTGCATGTTGGGTGGGATGATTCACAAAACTCCACAAATAAGTCGAGAGGGCCGGTTTATTTGATGATCTCGTGCGATCCCATATGCACGAGGGAGAACAAGTAACACCATATGGGCTGGGGACAAAACTCAATTAACACTACATATGCTAGTGGTTCCTTTGTCTTGTGTATAGCTCTTGATGGATAGCTCTTGAAGAGCTATGGGACCATCTTGAGGAGGCCATGTACCTGATGTTCTAGGCTAGGTGCCTGTTATTGGATTGGGATGCCGAAGTCTAGAAGGGATGTAAAGGACTTCGATGCCAGGGGTTGTGCGCCTTAGTAGTTGTGGAGGGAGTGGGCCAGCCTTGCGAGATGCCCGGGGTCATTGAGTACCGGACCGGATGCCTGCCTTGGGGCAGATGAGGTCTGAGTCAAGCGCGAGCCTTGGGGCCATCCTTGGACTAGGATACAGACCGGGTCAAGCTTATGTCTGGTGCCAAAAGTGGGAAAAAGGACAGAGATTCCTTGAGATTTCCCGGGGTGTTGGGGACTTTCAATGCCTACTGGTTATACTAATTCAGAAGAGGGTGTTGGCAACAGGAAGTAAATAAAATAATAAATAATAAATAATTCAATTTAACTTCGAGACGAAGTTCCTTAAAGTGGGAGAGTATGTAATATCCTTCCCCTTAATAATAAATAATATAATAATAATAATAAATAATACAAAAATAACAATTAATAATAGAAATAATAAATAATAATAATAAATCACTTATAATAAATTAAAAAATAATAATAAAAATAATATATCATAAATGTTAAATAATAAATGATATACAAAGAAAATAAATAAAAATAAAAATAGTAATAACCATACTAAAGCTCTAAATAAGAATAAATAGAAATAAAAACAAGAAAACTATCAAAAAGAAGGAAACAAAACAAAAAAGCTAAAAATCAAAAGAAAAGTAAAGAAATAAAACAAGAAAGCTAAAAATCAAAAGAAAGTTACATGTGGACACATGGAGTGTGTGCATGTGGTTCCCCTTCCAATGTTTGTTCTATTTAATAGATGGTGAGGAAGATGAGAGGCATTCCTGCTTTCCATCATTGCAAGATTCTATATTTCATTCTCTTGGGAGAATGGTGTTCTAAAACTTAGGAGTCACTGGCAGTAGTACGTTGATTGAGGGCTCGGGGGTGGCCAGTTGTAGCAAATCCTTTTGCAATTGAGCCTATGGTTGGGTGGAGAGTCGTCCCCAAAACCTTGTTGCGGTAAGCCCACTTCTACCACAAGTAAGCACAGGTAAGCACTATTCGTAGTTTGAATTTAGTTAATTAATTACATGTTTATTTGGTTAGGTAAGTGCCACCATGATTTAAATTTAATGTTAATAAGTTAATTAGATATTTATTTTGAGCTGTTACATTATCAGGAGCTTTAGAGTTACAGTCCCTTTTGTAGTGCCCTTCCTTCCACATTTCCAGCACACCACCTTTACAGGCTTTCTTGGAGATTTAGATCTTACTCTAGAATTATATCTCCCACTTGATGACTTATTTTTGTTTATGTTCTGGGACTGTCCTCGTACATAAAAGGCATCACCATTATGGCTCTCCATATTTTTATGTCTCATCTCCTCCATCAGCAAGGATGAGTCTATTTCATCAAACCGCAAGGCAGTTGTATTGCTACCTATTGCAATAACCAAAGTATCCCATGAATTTGGTAGAGAACACAACAAAATGATGCACTTATCTTCATTTGAAATTTTGATATCAATAGATAATAACTAACTTATCTTCATTTGAAATTTTGATATCAATAGATAATAACTAACTTACCACAGTATTAAATGTGTTCATATGCTCTGTCACCGAGTCTCCATCTTTCATCCTCAAGTTATACATCTTTTTCAGCAGGAATAGTTTATTCACCAAAGACTTAGATTTGTACAAAGTCCCTAACTTGTCCCACAAATCCTTCATCGTAGCTTCCCCTGATACATTCAGCAATACTAAATCTGAGACACACAATTGTATTGTGCTCTTTGCCTTCCGATCCAACTTCTTCCATTCTTCATCGGACACTTCCATTAGTTTAATACCTGGAGCTACCATGATCCACTAATCTTTATCCACCAACAGATCCTCCATCTTGAGTTTCCACAACTCAAAACTCTAACCATTAAATTTCTTGATCTCTATCTTTCCATTGCTCACCATATTCTTTCACTACTAAAATCGATCTCAAATATCTCCCAATAAACAGAGTCTACCACAGGCCCAAGCAAAACCCCTCAGCAACAAAGGCATTCCCTTGAAGCCAAAACAACTTTGATTCCAAATGTAGGTTTTAACCCTGTACATAAATTACTTGCATGCAAATTCTAAAATACAGAAAATAAATAATACGAGAGCATAACACATAAAACACATATACATAGAGATTTCCCCTAGATCCCAAAACCGGGACTACCAGCTTGATTTTTCATTATGTTCCTTTCAATGTTACAATACATATTTATACATGCTGAAGCATCCAATACCATGGACCGAAAACCATCGCATCCAAAATCATGGACCGAAAACCATTGCATCTAAAACCATGTGAAAAAATCATGCACAAAACCATAGGTAGTTCCGCCCAACCTAATATAGGGTCCAAAACAAAAATTTTACCCCTAAAACCCCCTGTGACCCCCCCACTACGCAATCAACGCAACGAAGGGGGGGCTCTGCCTTCCCTCTAACCCCCCGGTTAACTACATGGGCTAGTCATAAAAAGAATATAACACAACCCAATAGAGAACTGTTGTGGAAGGAAGTTTTGGATATCTTGATCTTGAGTATTTATGAAGGCAACAACTAACTGAGAAGCTTTTTGTCTATTCTTTTGGTGTGGTTCTCATGGAGGTTTTTTATGTAAGGCCTGTGATAAATCCTACTCTTCCAAGAGAGAAAGTCAACATTGCAGAGTGAGACATGCACTGGCAGAAAAGAGGAATGCTTGACCAGATCATTGGTCCACATCTTGTGGATACAATAAATCTTGTCTCCTTGCAAAAGTTTGGAGATACATCAGGTAAGTGTTTGAAAGAGCAAGGTATTGATAGGCCTGTTATAGGGGATGTGCTATGGAACTTGGAGTATGCCTTTGAATGATCTGTTAGAGTGAATAATGGTCTCCTTCACTAGTATGCAATCCTTTCATTTCGTGATAGGCTGTAGAATTCAATAGAATCATAGTCATAAGATTAACAATTGTGGGCAACATCATTGAAGGTTTTTTAGTGCTATGTAATGGGGTGACTAAACTAGATTACAATTTTTCCAAATACATGCTTAGAAGCAATTATTTTTGTTTCAAATTGTTGTTGTAGATCAGGAAGGTATAAAATTGGGTGTGGAACACAATTTGTCTTTGATTTCTTCAAATTCTTATTGTTATATTTGATTCCATTTAAGAACTATGTCTGATGCTACTCAAAATTTGGCTTGGAAAAGGTGACACGAAAGGCGACCAAGGTGAATTTATTGTAGAAGTTTTCCCATGCCGAAAAAATTGTGTGGCTTAAGAATGTTGGTTGAGATAGGTTGTGATTGATTTATATATTCTCTAGGTTGATGTGAAATCATGTTTCCTCAACACTGTATCCAAGGTAGTGAATTCCCTTTATTGAGAAGAAACATTTTTCCAAATTGGTGGATTTTGAGTTGCCATAGGGTTTATGGTATTCGCACAATATGTTGAAGATGCTCATCCCATGTTTTGTTGAAGATTTTCATTGAGGTAACCCATGATGAATGTCATTCCCAACTATTCATATAAACCATAATTTTCCTTGAATGTAGTTTTCCAAACATTTAAGGGTGAACCAAATCCTAATGATAACCAAACTTTAGATCAATTTTGGTGAAGTACATTGTGCTTCTTGGCAAACCCCAAAGATAATGTGTGCAATGGAATAACAGTTCTTTACTTTGATTTTCTTCAAGGTGTAATGATCATGCAAAAGAACCATGTATTGTCTTTCTGTGCCATGAGCACAATGGGGCTTCTATAGGGTGAATTGCTCAAGATGATGTGTCCTTTATGAATATATGCCTAGATTTGGCACTTTATCTGCATGTTTTCTGTGATGCATTTGCAATATATTGGTCAATGTGGCAATGGAGCTTTAGGGATATATCAAATAAATGTGGGACCTATTATTTTAGAAGAACATTGATATGGTCCTTGTTAGTGTATTCCTCTAAAGTCATATTGTGTTGATTCTACTGCATAGATTATGTGACAAAGGACAGTTGGGTCTATGCCATGGTCTTTGTGTGACTTGTGGGAAGATAATCAACAAGTTGAACTTTTGCAAATGACAGGATAACTTGCATCATGTTTTAGCAAAAATTAAAGACACTTCAACATTTGAGATTACCTTGGGATATTGGTAGAGTTGATTCACAATGTTTAGGATGATGCTTTGAGGTCACAACTTGTACCTTTCAAGGTGCTTTGACAACAAGAATTTAACATGCAACAAATTATAGATATCTAGTGGGTTCACATCATAGGGGTACTTTATCCTTGCATGCCTTGATTTTACACTAAAATAGGCATTGTTATGTCATCAATAGTTCCTTACATGGATTCAACCAACCAATGGAGTACGATTGCACATGCAATGTTGTCACTAGGTTGAGTCACTTGAAAGTGGCCATATTAATCATAATCTTTCAACATAGATTATCCATGATTCCATGATGGATTGCAGATCATGTTTGTTCAGTGAAAATTATGAGTGGAACAAGCACTTTTTTCTTCCTCAATGTTAGTGAGATTGGTTTTCCCTTGACTTATTTATGTAACCAATAAAATTGTTCCTAACCCTAAATCTATCAACCACCATGAGTGATCAAATAACTCGAGGTGAAAAAACTTGAATAAAGGTTTGTATCTTGAAGGATTTGATTCCTCTCGACTCTATGTAGACCCTGTGTAAGATGGATCTCGAATGTTTATTTATTATTTTATAAAGGGGACTCAAATTATGCATCACTTCTATTAGGAAAGAGGAATTCTAGGTACTAGCACTTTCAATAGAGTTTTTACTTTTTTTATTTTTGGAAATGATTTATGGGCAATGTATGATGATGTTAGCATTCCCCTTGAGAAACATCTACTGTATATTTGGTTGTATAATGCACCTGTTGGTGTAATGAGAACTAAGACATTGGAAGGTTCATGTTTATGGCAACCTGCTTTCCTTTTATTGTGTTGGACAGTTAGGTTGAATCTGTGCTAGAAGGGTTTTACATGCATGGTACTCATCATTTGAGTCCATCGTTGAATTTAGAAAGAACGCCACTTGCTATACTAGTTTTTCTATTGTTGGCATTGATTGTAGTGTTATCCTTGGTTTTGATTGGTTGTGGTTGGTGTCCTTGTTTTTCCGGGAAAACTAGTGTCTTTTCGATCTGCTAGCCCTCTAAGATTGGCAACTATCCTAGAAACAAACAATCAAAGCAATTTGGGATTTCCTCTATTTATGATAGATAAGAGAGAGGGAACCAACCTGAATCTTTCGCTTCACTCCTTGTTTGATTTCTCTCCCCCTTGATAGATCTTGTAACTCTTCTCCTACTTATCCCACTTAAAGAATACCTACAAAAGCAAAGTAACAAAACACCATCAAAGCATCTCAATCTATTATATCATAAGCATTGCAGAATCAGAAATACAATGAACATACAATGGCTTTCACAAGTAACAAAATTCACAAATACACAATTGTATGGAGGAAAACTCAAAGAACTTTATTAAAATAGAAGGGAGAATTACAACCCAACTATTTGATTGAGCATCATCCTCCCAGCATCAAAGCCCTCTTCACCTCATGAAAAGCAAGATCACCCAACAATACAATGCTCCTTCTCAAAGACAAAGTATCAGCATTTCCTTAAAAATTACAAAATTCCAGCCCCCAGATCTCTCAAATGAGGGATCCATTTATAGATGTCTGTACGGGTGTGGGTCATCTCTAGGTTTTTTAGTGTCATTCCACTTGTTTTTCTTGGTTCCACTTGGAGATTTCTTGGATCTCTTACGCATCCCTGGGCAAATTCAGAGAGGAAAGAGTCATAGGAGAAGTTTCTAGAAGATTCCATGAGCATCCACTTAGCAAACTATCTCGGACATTTGTCCATTCTCACTCATCGCACCCCACAGAAGGCCCCTTCAGTATGCATTGCACCTGGCTAGTGTAGGAGTCAGTATGCATCGCACCCTGATAGTGGAGCAGTTAGTATGGTCTAGTTTTGGCTAGTTCTGAGTGGTTTTTTAGGTGGAACTTCTGGGGATGATGTAATCAGTTGACCATGATCCTTTAGGGTATGAAACAACACTTTTAGGAGTTAAATATCCCTTGGTTTATTGACATATAAGATTGGGGTTTCAGTGCCAAAATATGTCTATAACAGTTTCCCCCTAAAGCATGAAGTCATAAATCTTTTGATGTCAGGTGAAATGCTTTATCATGAGGATCTAAGGTATTCAACCTGGAAGGTGACCTGTATAAGATACAATACAATACATCATCACAATATAATTTTCCATGATCTAGCTAAGGTGGGCATTCCCATGCTCAGATTTATAAATTCATTTTTTGAATTTATAAATCTGAGCATGGGAATGCCCACCTTAGCTAGATCATCATCCCTTAGCTTGGATGATCATCTATGTAGCTTCTATGTACATTTCATATCTTTATATTCCTAAATATATTGCAGCCCGAATGGATGGAACTAGATTGGGGTCGTCAAACTCGTTCAATCTTCACCCAATGTACAAGTCGATCCATGTGAAATAATGTCCTGAAGTCAAACATGGATAGACATCGCCTGATTACCAGCTAATAATGTAAGTTGTTAACAGACGCCAGAGGAATCATCGATAATGATAATGACCCTCAAGGTACTATAGTAAAATTCGCGTGGTGTGAATATATGATCCGATGTTGAACACCATGAAAAATCTGGCCAATGATGTAAACCTATCGCCAGAAGTGAGAAACTTGCCATTGAGGCATGCAAGATTCAAAGTACTGAAAGGGTTGCTTCTAAGCCAACTTCTTGGATAATGAGTTGATTTCAACAAGAAGTAACCCATCGTAGGAGGGCCTTAATGTTTCCCACATCAACGACATGAAACAAAGCAAATGATTTTCTAGAGGTGAAAAATGATCTGATGATACAAGGTTCAGGAACGGCGGTCATGAAAAATGGAGGGTGAAGGCATTGCAATGGATGAGGAATTAACTAGATGGTGAATTCTCTAAATGACTTCTCTTGAACATATCAGTGCCACTGAGATGGATTAGTAGCGTTAACCCCAAAATATGGATGGTATGGAGGACCAATGGTGATATGACCAGTGAATGGAATAACCCAACCTGACTCAATCCTGGTGATGGAGTGAAAGTGTCATGTTCAGAAGGGACCTGCTACCAATAAAATTCTTTAATTTTTCTTCCCTTTTTCCCCAGTCATTTCTGACTAGTACCTCTTTATTTTTGTCAAGCTTGAGGAGGATAACCTATGCTTTTTCTATAATTTTCCCTTCGGGCAAACATGTCGTTATGTTTTAGCGAGCCTAGTGACAGTGAACTTGTTCTTGTCTGGTGGACAAGTTTGTCACTACTATTTTAACGAATTTAACGATAAGGATAACTCAGTCCTTTTCATGTTTAGAGATTTTGAAAAGGGACGAAAAGGAAACTCCAGTAGTTCTTTTTCGTAGCATAATCCCTTAAGTCCGAACAAGGATAAAATAATATGAAAGGGATGATTTTTCACTAACTTTAGTGAGCTAAAAAGACAAGCACTTGAACTTTTTCATGAGATAATCCCTAAGCTCTGAAAAATATTAAAATATACAGGAGCAATGGCACTTCCCCTTACTTTAACGAGCTGGAAAGGTTAATAGCTCAACAATTTTTTCATATTTAACAAGTCTGAAAAGAGTTTAAAGGAGACTCGTTTTTTAGGAATGAGTGGCATTTTAGGGTAGCAACTGGTTCCAGGTAAGCTTGGAACTTCTCAAAACATGGTGATGTGAAGAGGGTGGCTAATAGGACCACTCATTGCAGCTATTCCTCAAAAAGGTAAAGAATCAAGCGGAAGCATATGATCGGCCAAAAGAATGGAGGTGATGGTAGGAACACAACCAAGGCTCAAAAGGCTGATAGAAGGGCAATCACAAAGGTTATTTACTGAGGGTGGATTCATTTTTTAATGAACTTGAACCAGGAGAAACTATGCTTAGTGGTAGGTTTATTTTTTAACGAGCTTGAACCATGTGATAACATTGGTCATTATACTGGTCAAAGATGTTCAATTTTCCATTTAGCACATTAGATTCTTTCATTGGTTGTCCAACCTATCACTTTCACCATTTCATTTGAAATTTGGGATTTTGGAGCTCTCGAGTGGCTTTCCCCCTCAAATTTCATCAATTGATTTCAAGAGATCTAGTGGACTACTCTCCGCGTCATCAAGACCAAGTAGGAGCTAACCCTGCAATCTTCATTTTCATTCCATCCTTTCTTGATTTTGAGCAAGTTTTTCCCTTTTTCCGGGCCCTTGGGGTTTGAAGAATTCGTTCTCCAACCATCGCACCTGGCCTATATTGAAAGGTGTGATGCATACTGAGTTGTATACTAGCCATTCAGTATGAATCTCACCTTGCTCAAAGGCAGGGTGCCATGGGTGCAGAAGGGAAACTTTACACAGTGATTTTTCATGAAATGTTTTGCCTATTTTTGCTCAAATTTGGATCCTAGCTCATATTTTTCTATGTTTCAGATATTTGTTGGATCAATATGGTCATCACATGGCATGAACGTGAACATGAAGAAGAGGACATGATTGCCTTACATGACCAGGGTACAGTTACTGCATTACGAAACTGTGGCTTGCTCAAATTCTTTCGCATATCTAGCATGAGGCAACAAATCAGTTTGTTGCACTATTTTCTCGATGCTTGGGATCCGATTAACCAGGTATTCTAGATCATAGGAAAATCTATTCCATTGAAAGTCGAGGATATTTACTTTCTAACGGGGTTATCGAGGTGTGGTGCCCCTCTTTCACTATCAGGATCCGCTCGTGGAGGTGAATTTGTGAGAGATTATATTTGTCAGTTCTATAGAGATGGATCTCAGCCTAGCAGACATGAAAAGATCAATATCCAGGATGTCACTGATTGGCCCTTGAGGACAATTTTATTTACCTTTGCAATATTGGCTGGTAGCGCAACTCTTCATTTGGCAAACAAATCTTACATGCAATACGCCCTGGAATGCCTAGAACCAAAGGTGTTCAACTGGTGCGAAGCAGTACTCCCTATCATAAAAGAACAGCTCTCCAAGGTAAAGAATGGAAGATCCAAGAATTTTGGCTACGGTTCCATATTAACTACTTTTGCCTTGGAGAGGATTCCATTGATGCAGCCTCAAAACATTTCACTGGGATTGCCAGCACCGAGGGACCCACAGATGCAGAGATGGGTTGATCTTATGGCTAGACATGGTGTTCAATCACATATTTCCTTCTCTGATGCCTTTTTCAAGTGGTTCAACCGTCAGGAGATGCTCTTTGCGAAGTATCCATACATTGGGATGGATTTCTGAGGCGACCCGGATTTGGCGTTACCAGCTGGCGAGCAGTGGAGTGCTCTAGGTAAAAAGATTTGACCATATCTTTGTTTATCAGTTTTATAATGTTTTTGTGTTTTTAAATGTTACCAAGACTAATCAACCTCATATGTGTGTGTAGATATTGGACCAGTGCAACTAGTAGCATGCCCACGAGCAACAGATGACATTCCAGCAGGAGAGATTGTAGGGAGGGCCATCCTGCAGGATCTAGACATATTGGAGACCCTGGTAGTGCTACAGGATCACATCGAGGGCTTCACTCTCAGTATTCAATATGTGAGGACCGATGAGTTACCTTTGAGGTTATAGCACCATACTACTGGTGTGCCGAGTCGATGAACTACGCCCTTGCGCATGATCGCACAGGCAGTGACATGTTATCACCAACATCATTAGTCTAGGATGCTTCCTTGCATTCATATTTTGAGTTTCTTGATCATACGACTGATTTTGTCTTGGACACAAAACATTTTGTAAAAACTATAAACATTTATATATTTTTTATTTTCAGAGTTTTATTTTGGTTAATTTATGCAATCCTAATGCAAATATTAATGTAAATTGCTTTCTTTACAAATGTTGCAAATGTCTATCTAACACATAATTTGCTAATGAATCAGTTAACGTGTTTAAGTTTCTGGAAATGTGTTGATATTTAATGGAATCAAACTATATTTCCAAAATCCTAACTCTCATGAACATGCGATACATGACTAGGTTCCGAATGGAATAAACGCCAATAAGCTATAGAATGACGAGCTATGAATCTAGCCTGACAATGAGTCAGCATATGTCATGTGAAATGACATCAGAGAGAAGTTGAATCAACATGCTATACTCAGTGATGTTGTTCGTTGATCGACCAATACATATCCATTTGAAACTCACTAACTCACTGCTTGGAGCGAAAATGGCCCAAGCCGTAGAGGACCAGTTCTGCGTACTATGACTAGCCCGTCAGCATACCTGACAAATGGTTCCAAAAAGTCCGACATCTACAACAAAAGTGAATTGGATTACCTAACCAAAATGACAACTCTAAAAGAAAACAAAAATGTAACAAAATCATATATCCAATAAGCGTACTACACTTAATCAAGCATAGTAACGTTTAAGATACTACCCGTTACGGGGCTGCGACAGAGGAATCCCATCATAATCGACCAACTCGTAGGCTCCTTTTTTCAATACTCATTTAACAATGTAGGGGCCCATCCATAATGGTTTGAATTTACCTGCTCCCAATTTATCAGAGTCCTGATCGTAAAACAAGACCACGTCACCTTTTGAGAAGACACGGGGTTGACATTTTTGTCAAATTGCACTTTGATGCATTTCTTATGTGCTTCATTAGCCAGCATGGCATCATGACAGGTTTCATCCAGGTGGATTAGTTCCAAGAAACGAGCCTCTTCTTCTGAAGTTTCTGGAAGCAGATCAATTGCGAGTCTGAGGGATGAGATTTCGCATTGAATTGGTAAGATAACTTCCAGACAATACACCAACTAAAAGGGTGTAAATCCAGTCACATTTCTCATCGAAGTCTTATATGCCCATAGATCTGAGTACAAGCTTAAATGCCAATTCCATTTGTGGACTCCAATCATTGCACTTAAGGACTTTTTTTATTGCCTCAACCTATCCGTTAGCCTGCAGATAATATGGAGTAGAACTATCATGGGACAATCCTAATTTGGCAGTCAATTCAACCATCATGTGGTTGCAAAAATGTGATCCATGATCTGTGACTATAGCTTGTGGAACACCAAATCTAGAGACTACATGATTAAAAAAGAAAAGAGCAGTCGTTTCATCGTTGTTGTTTAATGTAGGCATCGCCTCGGCCCATTTTGTAAAATAGTCGACAGTGACTATAATCTACCCATGCCCCCCAGCTGAGGTGGGGTTAAATGTCATGAAATCTATGCCCCATTTAGCAAATGGACCAACAGCAACAACTGGACGCAGTGCTACAGGTGGTAATCTGGTTTTGCGATAAAAAATCTAACAAGCATGGAAACTTCTAACTACAATTATGCAATCTTTGAATATAGTGGCCAGAAGTAACCAGCTCATAAGATCTTTTGTGCAGTAGCATAACCAGATAGAAGCCCCCCACACACACCTAAATGACAGTAATTCAGGGCTTTTTTAGCCTCCTCATGCGCAAGGTACCGTCACAAAACTGTATCGACACCACAACGGTAAAGTGCATCACCGATGATCATGTCATTTTTGGCTTGGTATCGAATACATAGTTGTTCAAAGCGAGAGGTATTAGGCCTAAAGGTTTGGGTTTGGCGATAGACCAGTATATCTCCGTACCATAGATTTCTTGATGATAGCAGAAATAGAGTCTCATCCACAGTTGATGCTTTAGATGTTAAATCGTTGGATGATGATGGAAGTTCACAAAGTAACTCCGCGAAGACGAGAGACTTCTTTGATTTGGATTTGCTGAATTATAGATCAAACTCTTACAAAATGGCTATCCATTTGGAATATTTTCTACCTAGTAATTGATGCAACAGAATGTAGGCCATAGGGTTGCAATTTGACACAATGGTAGTTTTACAAAAGAGAATATAGTGTTGAAATCTCTGTACTGCTTGAACAGTTGCTAAAGCTAGCTTTTCTACATAGGAGTACTTGCTTTCTATATCATTTAGGTTGCGGATTAAATAATATATAGGATGTTCTATTCCATTGTCTTCTTGCACTAAAACCATGGCAATGGTTGTATCTATAACAGCGAGATATAGGTTAAAGTCTTTTTGATAGTTAAGAATGTACATTAATGATGATTTCTCCTTTTAAAGCATTAAAGGAAGCTTGCGCAACCTGATCCAATGGAAGGGTACTCTTTTTTTCAAAAGATGTGTATAAAATTTAGCGAGTTTGGCATAATGTGGAATGAACCTCCTTAGAAAGTTAGCTTTCCCTTAGAGTTTCTGAATCTGAAGCAAATTTGAAGGTGGAGGCATGTCAAGGATTGCCTGAACCTTAAATGGGTCGAGCCGAATTCCATCCTTAGAAACTAGGAAACCAAGTAATCGACCAGAACCAACACAAAGCACACACTTGTGCAAATTGAGTCGTATCTTGTAGTGCCGGTAATATAGAAATATGGCTTTGAAGTGCTGCAGATGATCAGTCTGCTTTCACAAATGAGTCAGTAGGCCGTCGAGATACGGTTGACCGATGTGCTTGATGTCATGGAAGGCGTAGTTCATTGCCCTCTGAAAAGTTTCCCCTGCGTTCTTCAAACTGAAAGGCAGTTTACGGTATGCGAATGTGCCCCACGGACATATAAATTCAGTCTTTGGTTGGTCCTGTGGGAGAATATTGATTTGATTGTATCCAGAAAATCCATCCATGAATGAAAAGATTTCGCATCCGGCACATTCATCAATTATCTGGTCGATAAAGGGTGTAGGGTAGTTGTCTTTTGGACATGCTTGATTTACACCCCTATAATCAACGCACACTCTAATTTTTCCTTGCTTTTTCATCACAGGAACAATGTTCGATACCCAATCAATGAGATGAACAGAGTAAATGAAACTAACATGCAAAAGTTTTTCAACTTCTGCCTTAATGGCAACGACTTTCTTCGGGTGAATAGGTGGAAGTCGTTGTCGTACCAGTTTGACATATGGATACATCTTGATTTCATGTTCAATGATTCTCGAGTCAATGCCCGACATTTCTTCATATGATCATGCAAAGACATCTCTGAATTCATGAAAGAGAGCGCAATATATTTACAGTTCTAAAGGAGAACAAGATTTGCCAACATGAATATTCTCTATAACATTAGGTTTGGTCGAGATATTAATGGCGATAGTTTCTTCAATATTCGATAGATTTCGCTTGGAATCCACTGTATTTACAGTATCTGATAAAAAAACAAAAACTGAAGGATGATTAAGGTCGCTTGAATAATCCTCATTGTTATCTTGAAGGTGGGGACAATGGTGGTAATCTTCCCACGACGTCTCTCTTATCATCATTGACTAGATGATTCCTTCATCTGTAGCATGTATACGAGACCAAGGATCAAAATAAGTACCATACTCTAGAGACCTATCTATCCAAATAGTCGTTGAGTGTTGCTTTGGATTTGACGCCCAGGCCCAGAAAATTGATTGCTACAAAGATTTTGTGGGGCTTGGGGGCAACATCTCGCGATGATCCACACTATCAAAATGGTTGGAGTTATTTTTAATCTTAGACGATGTAGAAGAGATCATATGACAGGTTCCCACTATGGCCACTTCCACCAAATTACTTGGAGGCGGGAGGGCAAAAGTACCCATTAAAGAAGGGTCTTTTAGGAGACCTACTTCGACATTTTGAAGAGACTGAGAACTTCCATGGATCAATGGAATGCTTCCAGTAGCTTGTGAACTATTGGGGAAAAAGGTTACTTGGTAAATGATTGTAATTCCACCTTGGAAGGGAAATGCAATATTTCTAAAATATGTAGACACAACAGCAGCCATAGCATAAATCTATGGCCTTCCCAGCAAGAAATTGTAGTCAAGGTTTCCATCAATGACTTTGACCTCAATTCCTACTATCTTTCCCACCAGTTCAACTTTCAAGTTACTTAAAATCCCATATGGCATGTATTTTCTTCCATCGAATGCTTTTAATGTCATTGATGATCGTGACAAGGGTGGTGAACCTAAATTTTTCTAGCAACTCATTGACATAATGCAGGTAGATTCTCCGTCATCAATGATTGTTCGATGAACAGTTTTATTGAGGGATTTTACCTGTATAAGGAAATAAATTTGGGCAGGTAACTGAGGTTCATATCCTTTATGGTTAAAGGACACAAGATTGGAATCCATTGGATCAATCCCACCTATTGTTGATAACAAAGCCTGCTTTTAGGAGGAGCAATTTTGCAGTACCTCAAGGGTCGACATAGCAGATCGTGATTGATCCAGATCCTCCAGTATATTATAATTCTGTGTTGCTTGAGCACAAGGATTAAATGTC
Source organism: Pinus taeda (assembly GCA_000404065.3). Classification (NCBI taxonomy): domain Eukaryota; kingdom Viridiplantae; phylum Streptophyta; class Pinopsida; order Pinales; family Pinaceae; genus Pinus; species Pinus taeda. The sequence goes on from APFE030164179.1 coordinate 33,403, forward strand.
AATTTATGTACTACTCCCTTTGGCAGCTTTATAGTTAATTTAGGAATGATGGGTGGAACAAATTCTGGTGAAGTTGTTGTCGAACTACTGGGTTGATCTATAGCCTTGTTGTTTGACGACTGTGGATTCCCATAATATTTGTTCCTTGTCAATATCAAAGCATCATTTTGTTGTTTCGAGATGGATAGAATAAGCACTTTTGAAGTGGAAACATGATCGATAGCAACCAAATTAGTTTTTGGGTTTGGAAATGGATCAGTCAACATCACCGAGTAACTTGAAGTTTTTAAAAATTTCGTAACCTCAACTTGATGTGGACAATCTTTTGTGAAACGCTCATCATTACATATGTAACATGGATAACGAGGTTTCTTTTGCCCAGTAGGTTTTTCAAAAGATTTTCAAGATTTGAATTCTCCTGTTTCTTCTTATTATTTTTCCTTTTCTTCTTGCCCCCTAGTTGCTTTGGATTCTTGCCTTTGTCAGATGACACGGTATTAATCTCTGAGGTAAGAGGTTTATCATTTGCTTTTTGACTAGAAACTGAAAGGGCTTTACCAGATGGAGCCTTTTCGATTTTTGTTCTTGAGGTACCAATCATACCATCGCTGGCATGAGAGTCCCTGTTCGATTTAAGAGGAGGAGGAATAGAAAATTCTGGTCTAAGAGCGTCAAGAATTTTGTCATAGAGTGTGCCACATTGAGTATATATCAATTCTTAATCTTGTGCACGAGCAATGACTTGCTCTTCAGTGAAAACTCTTCCCTTCGCCACATCCTCAGTAATAGAAGGCAATAAGGACTTAATAAACCACTCAGCTAGAAGTTGATCAAGAACATACATCTTTACCATTCGATGACGGTGTCACCACTCATGAATATGATCGGATATGTGAGAGGTTGTGGTCTTTTTAAAATTGGTAAGGAGTTTTGTTCCCATTTCGTACCTTATGGGTCACTAGAAGTGGGTTAGAAAAGTAGTGGCAAGGGTGATGAAGTTATCAAACGAAGCTCTAGGCAATTCAATATAACATTTCACTGTCGGAATAGTGAGCGTTCTCTGAAAAAGGTGAAGCCTAATCGAATCATCATTTAGGGTGTTAGATGAGCACCACAAATGAAAATTCATTACGTGATTTGATGGATCTTCACCTGGATTTCCATTGAATTTCGGAATATCAAAGGGAATTTTATGAGGAATCGTTGGCCACCAAGAGGCGTATGCAATTGGATCATTCAACATCCGGTTCAAATCTGGTAATTCTAGAGTTACTACAAAAGGAAACTGTTGATTCGGGTTAGTTGAAGCATACCCAGGATAAGATGGAATCACCTGAGCAGTAGTTCTTTGTATAACAGCATAATGTAGCTGATGCTGGTAATTTTGATAAGGTTGTTGGGCATAACCAGTATAGTATGGTTATTGATAACCATTTTGAAAATGTTTTTGCTCATTACCTACAAATCCTTGTTGCTCAGGTCCTCAGTAGGTTTCCTGGAATTGCAGTCGGTGGTATTACACCAGACATGGTTGTTGGACCATTTGTTGTTGCCCAACACTGGAAGATTGACCAAGATGTGGGGTGATAACATCCGTTTGAGCCTGAGTTGTTCTAGGTAAGGAAGCACTAACTTGAGGTTGTGATTGAGCCGTAGAGACAAGAGGCTATTGTATTGCAACCTGAGAGACTTGAGGTTGACACACAACAAGCAGTGCTTGTACTTGCAACACAGTCACAATAGCAGGTGTGGTGGGAATATTCGACACAGGTTGTGTTGGTTGTATTGAATATACAACCCTTGGTTGTTGATGCAGTATTTGTACCCAACCACTGGATGTAATTCTAGTTTGACCTTAATTTTGTTGTAAACTCTAATATGGTTGTTCTCCAAGAGGGAATAATGAAAAAGCATATTGCCCTCCATATGGTAGCAGTCCAATGTTCAAAGGATATATTGGTCCTTGAAGATTGGTCTGCCCAAATTGATACTAGAATGTAGGATCAATTTGCTGAGTTTAAACATAAGAAATACCAAATGGGACTCTGGATGAACAAATAGGAACAGACCATGTCATCAAAACAGTCCCTGAGTGGACTCCAATTAGTGATTGATAACTGGTTGGGACAGATGGTATACCAGCAAACATTGTAGGAATGGCAGCAGGAAGCTCCCCTGTAGTTGTATCAGATGATACAGTCCTAGATGTTGATGGTTGCTTAGACATGTTTAGTCTATCCAAAATATTTCCTAGCAATTCGACAAGAACTTGCGATGAAGGATGATTAAAAGAACTAACTTCAGGGGTAGAAGGATACAGATGAATCTCAGTCCCAAAATGTAATGGGGTACTAGATGGAATATCCTCTACTATCTCTTCTATAGCAATCAGTCTAGGTCTAAGAGGTAGACTGTCAGGTCCGTAAAATATTTCTAGAGCCGAAGAAGGTATAGCTTCTGTAGTGATAGATACTAGAAGGGTGACACCTTCTGAATTTTGAAACTCAACTTCCAAATGTTCAGTTAAGTCAACTTTAGTCTCTATATCAACTCTAGATGGAGTTGTTTCAGGTATAGAAGTGTCCACCATTACACTAGGATCAGTTCTAATGTCCTCTTGTAACTGAGGAACTTCTTCTGTAAAGGCAGATGTACCAGAAGTGATCAAAGTAACTGTAGTCTCTGATGATGTTGAAACACAAGTTTCAAATAAACCAGGTGAATTCGACTCAATTAAACAAGACCGTTTTGCCAGGAATGGCCTCGTTTCCAGAGTCAAAGATGGTTGACTCACTAGTCTTCGAGAATGACGGGGTTTTTATTGACTTTCTTCCATGATTGCGGATTACTTGATCAACTCAAAGTTAAGGGGAAAATGATGTTATTCTGAATTTAATAAATTTTAGTGACGCTTTGACATAAATTTTCTTTTTCAATTTTTAAGATTCAAGAAAAAGCTAAAGATGACTCTAGTCCCCTTTAATTTTTAATGAACCTGAAGTGACAAGTGCTCAGATGGACCTTTTCTTTTAAGGAGTTGAAAAGGAACGAAAGTGACTATTCTAGAAATCTAGACAAAGGGATTACCAAACCAATCACAAAACTGCAATATACACCTTGGTGATAAATTAAAGAGAAATTACCAATGACTTATGTATGGCAGTCAATCTCCCGAATGTTGTGTTCAATGCATTGTGATCGATAGGGCGGTAGACACGGCTTACCAGGGAAAGAAAATTACGATTATTTCAGACAAAGAGCAAAGAGCACACTCTAAATGCACTTTCCTAAATCATTTTTCACGCATAAGCTAAATGCAAATGCAAATGCATGTATTTGTTTTTTGTTCACTTAATGTGAGGAATGCCAAAAAAGAGTACTAAGTATAGATTTGAAACATTTCACTCAAAGTGACATTTCAACAATTTATTTTCAAAATGGAGAGGAAGACTAAACAACACTTTTCGATTTCGAAAAGAAAATGCTTTCGACACTTCGAATAACAACAAATCAATTCAAATATATGACAAAAAGTTCAATCGACTATTCAGAGAAGGGATACTTTATGACACTTCTCTTTTTGACACAAAACGACAGTGACGACACTCTTTGTACCAAAATGACAAATCGATTCAGGCAACTTTTCGACAAAGGATTGTAAATGATGGACAAATACATAAAAAAAATTACTAATCCTGATCAATGGAGGCTAATATATGTAAATCAAACAGGCTTCAGGAATGAGGTATTGTTCAAAAGCAGCAAAAAAATTAAACAAAACTAAAAACAAGGACAGAAAAACCCAAATTCCAAGAAGGGAAATAGGCTTAGTGAGTCATCGCACCTATGCTTCATAGAAACAAGTATGAATCGCACCTGCTACACTCGGGAAGTGCAATGCATACTGGTTGATAGTGATAGACAGTGTGATGGGCCAGGGAGCGCAACTGAGGTGGGTTTTAGCTCAAAATTGTAGTTGATTTCAGTGAGTTAAGCTGAGCTATGATGGACAGTAAAGATAAAAGTACAGAGGAATGATCTTGGGAGGTTACTAAGCTACCAAAAGGGCATCTAGAATGCTTGCAATTCAAATGTTCAATTCATAAACTAAACCGGAGATTGATTGAAGTAGCATTCATCTACTTTGTAATTGCAAAGCAAGAGCAGCTCGAAGGCTATCTGGCTAACTTCAGGCTCTGTCTATAGTTTATAAAGCAAACAACAACAACAAACAAACAAACTATTCGATCCCTAATGGAGCTGCCATTTTGTTTCTGGGAAAACTAGTGTCTTTTCGATCTACTAGCCCTCTGGGATTGGCAGCTATCCTAGAAACAAACAATCAAAGAAATTTTGGATTTCCTCTATGTATGATAGATAAGAGAGAGGCAAAGGAACCAACTTGAATCTTCCGCTTCACTCTATGATTTATTTCTTTCCCCCTTGATAGAGCTTGCAACTCTTCTCCTACTTATCCCACTCAAAGAATACCTATAGAGGCAAAGTAACAAAACACCATCAAAGCTTCTCGATCTAATATATCATAAGCATTGCAGAATTAGAAATACAATGAACATACAATGGCATTCACAAATAACAAAATTCACAAATACACGATTGTATGGAGGAAAACTCAAAGAAATTTATTAAAATAGAAGGGAGAATTACAACCCAGTTGTCCGATCGATCATCATCCTCCTAGCATCAAAGCCCTCTTCACCTCATGAAAAGAAAGATCACCCAACAATACAATGCTCCTTCTCAAAGAAAAACTATCAGAAATACCTTACAAATTAAAATATTCTAGCCCCCAGATCTCTCAAATGAGGAATCCATTTATAGATGTCTACAAGGGTGTGAGTCATCTCTAGGTTTTTGATTAGTGTCATTCCACTTTTTGTTCTTGGTTCCACTTGGAGATTTCTTGGATCTCTTACTCATCCCTGGGTGAATTCAGATAGGCAAGTGCCATAGGAGAAGTTTCTAGAAGATTCCATGAGCGTTCACTTAGCAAACGGTCTCGAACATTTGTCCATTCTCGCTCTTCGTACCCCACAGAAGGCCTCTTCAGTATGCACCGCACTTGGCTAGTGTAGAAGTCAGTATGCATCACACCCTAAAAGTGGAGCAGTTAGTATGGTCCATTTTTGGCCAATTCTAAGTGGTTTTTCAGGTGGAACTTCTGGGGAATGATGTAATCAGTTGACCATGATCCTTTAGGGTATGAAACAACACTTTTAGGGGTTAAATAGCCCTTGTTTTATCGACATATAAGATTGGGGTTGCAGTGCCCAAATATGTCTATAACACTTGTGCAGCTTATCATAATTATGTGATTGATTCTTTAGCATCGGATTGCACCTACTGTTGTAATCCTTTTTTGTGTTGGTTACTTGTTTGGCAAGTTTTAGTGTCTACATATAAATGCTTAAACCCTAGACTAGTAGCTAAGTCTAGAACAACAGTGCAAAGCATTCTCTTCTTTTTCTATGATCAACAGATTAAATAAGAGGTAAAGAAGCCTACCTGTAGCTTTCACTTAATCCTTAACTCCCTTGACCAATTCTATAGCTCCTCTCCATACTTAATCTGCTTGAAGAGTACCTGCACATAGACAGAAAACAAAAACCACTCAAATCATATGATAATGATCTATTGATTAAACATAACATGGAATCAAGTACATACTACACATATGAAAGCATAAATGAATAACACAAGCATATGGAAAAAGCTTTGAACACTTTATTAGTAAAAGGAAGAGTTACAACCCAATTTGCTCGGTTCAGCATCACTCCTTTAGTTCAACCCATCCTCTCCTCATAACAAGCAAGACATTTTGACATCATTACAATACTTGAAATCAACTCAAGTCTCATACTAATAGCATCTCCCTATAATTCAATGATTTCCAGCCCCTGATCACTTAGATGAGTGATCTTTTTATAGGTGGATGAAGGAAGTTATGCCATAAATGGTGATAATGAATGCCCTCCCAATCTTAGAATTTAGTTCCATGGAGGAAGGGATAAAGGGATTGATGTTCCTTAAACTCCCTTCCTCATCCAAATACAAGCTCAAAGGAGTAGATAAACTTGGGAAACTTCTAGATACATCAAATGGATAAGAATATTACCAAACCCCAATGTAATTTTGCTCAAATTCGCCTAGCACAAGCCAAAGAGGGCTCATGTGCACTGCATAGCACCCTATCAATGTATTGATTGCATTGCAACACACCCTAATGAAGGCATGCCTGCATTGATCTTCTTAGAGGTAGTTTCTGAACGATTTAAGTCATGAAACTTGCTGGAAAGCTAGGCATTTAGATGGTTGATTTCTTTAGGGCATGTAACAACTGAATTAGTGTTTGATGGGCCCTAATAGTATTGATCTGTAGGTTGGGGTTAATGTGCCCAAATGGATCTGTAACATTTTCCCCCTAAAGCATGAAGTCATAAATATGTATGTCGAGTGAAATTATTTATCATGTGGAGAGGAGGTTTCGAAGCGGAAGGTAGCCTGCATCAATTACAATACATATATCATGATAATTTGATTTTTTCTCATGAACTTGATGAGGGAAGGCATACCCATGCTCAGCTTATAAACTTTCATTACATGTACAAATATAGTTGTCTACAAATATAGACCCATGAATGGATGACCATGAATGTAAGGCCATTGTAGATTTGATTTAGTACTCCTAAAAATATCACAACCTGGATGGATGAAACTAGATCTGGGGTCTTCAATCTTGTTCAATCTTTCACTCAAGTACAATTCTAACCATGTGAATAGATGATCTAAAGTCGAACATGGGAAGACATCGTTTGATTACCAGCCAATGATGTAAGTCGTTAACAGACACGAGAGGAATCACCGATAATGATAATGACCCTCAAGGTACTACAGTACATTTTGCATGGTGTGAATAAATGATTTGATGTCAAACACCATACAAAGTCTTTTGGTCGAAGGCCAGTGATGTCAACCTATCACTAGAAGCAAGAAACCTATCATTAATGTATGTAAGCCTCAAGGTAATGAAGGGGTGTTTCTAAGTCAACTTCTTGGATGATGTGCTAATATTGAAAAGAAGTGACTCATTGCAAGATAGCCTTGATGTATCCTACATCAATGACATAAAACGAGGTAAATGATTTTGGAAATGAAAAATTGACTGACAATAGAAGGTTCAGGAATGGCGATCATGAAAATGAAGGTTTATGGTATTACAAAAGATGAAGTTTGAACTGAATGAATTCTCTTGAACATGTCGGTGACACTAACATGAATTGGTAGCATTGACCCACAACAAAGTAATGGATGGTATGATAGGCCAACAATGTGATAACCATCAAGTTGAATGACCCAACCCACATAGTCACAGTGATGAGGTGAAAGTGGCATGTTCAAGAGCGACTTGCTACCATAAAGTGTTTTCCCCTTTTTCCAATTTTCCCCAGTCATTGTTGACTAGTACCTCTTTATTTTTAATCAAGCTTGAGGAGGATAACAATGCTTGTTGTATAATTCCACCCTTCAGGTGAATCCATCGTTATTTGATGCTTTAATGAGTCTAGCGAAGGTGAAACTCGGTCTTGTCTAGATGGACAAGTTTGTCGCTACTTGATGTTTTTAATGAGTTTAATGACAAAGCTAACTTAGCCCTTTTCATTTTTAGAGAGTTTGAACAGAGACGAAAAGAAAACTCTGCAAGTTCTTTTTTGTAAATTAATCTCTCAAGTCTGAAAAAGTGTAAAATAATACGAGAGAGATATCATTTCCAATCCTTTAACGAGCTAGAAAAGACAAGCACTCAGCAATCTTTTTATGTTTAGAGAGTCTGAAAAGAGCTTAAAGAGAACTCCATTTTCAGGAACGAGTGTCTAAGATAGAAACTAGTTCCAGTGATGTTGGAACTTCTCAAAAAATGTTGATTGACGTGAAGAGGCTAGCTAATAAGACCACTCATTGCAACTGTTCCTCAAAAAAGGTAAAACGACCAAGTGAAAGCGTATGATCGGCCAAAGGGATGGTGGCGATGGGATGAAAACAACCAAGGCTCATTTGATGAAATAGGTTGATAGAATGGAAATCACGAGGGTTAAAAATGGAAATGGGTTCATTTTTACACAAGATTAAACTATAGGGAACTATGCTTGGGTTTGGTTTCATGTTTACACAAGCTTGAAACGAAAAACTATGCTTAGATTCAGTTTCATGTTTACGCAAGCTTGAAACAAAAACTATGTTTGAATTCAGTTTCATCTTTATACAAGCTTGAAATGAAAAACTATGCTTGAGATTGGTTTGCATGCCCCTAGCATGATGAAAAGGAGAGTCTCTTGTAACCAGATGGAAGTCACTGCGGTGAAGCAGGAGGGTTATCCAACACCTTTTTGGCTTCATCCAGATAGGGACAAAGGTGAATGGGGTGACTCCTTTCACATAACCTACAAGGAACTTAACTTTACCATTATGTCCATGCCCCCCAAGCTTTATTACATTCACCTAATTAGACTAGTTGTGGCTTTTAGGTGGATGGAATGAAGGTTCATATATGAGATCAAGTGAAAGACTCAACTGGGATTTTACGAGATCTAATCAAAGACTCGACTTGGAACTTGGGACCTTGTTTCATTTTTTAATAAGCTTGACATAAGACAAGGAATTATGCTTGTATTCTTGGTTTCATTTTTTAACGAGGTTGACACAAGACTAGGAACCATCCCCATGGACCTGTTTTATTTTTTATCAAGGTTGACACGGTAAAAGAACCATCCTCATATTCTTTGTTTCACTTTTTAACAAGGTCGACAAAAGACAAGGAACTTTCCTCATAACCCTTGGATCACAACTCATAAGAGGTCATGAAGAAGAGATCTAGTTCCAACACCCCCAATACTTGATGTACAACATCACTGAATTGATCGTCAGTTGATGTAGGTATGGAACAGGTTGCCACATAATTAACCCGTGACGAGGATGATACCATTAGTACAAAAGAACCAATTAGGGAATATGGTTGACTAGGATCCATATTTGGACTAGGAAATGAAAATTGGTCAACAGTGACAATTTTTCCTTCATGCAGGAAACAAATCACTCGAAAGAGTGTTGAAACAATAGCTCCCAGAAGTAAACTATAATCTAAAGGGCTTGATATTACCATCACATTCAGATAAATGATTTTTCCTCCTCCCAAAGTAATAGTTAACTAAGGGAGGATCCCTAATGGTCGATTGGTTCCTCTATTAAAAGCCAACAGATTCTGGGTAATAGGCACAAGCGGTGGCGAGCCGAGTGCTTGCCAAGTAGTTGAGGAAAGGATACTCACTGATGCACCTTCATCTATAATAGTGCTAGATGCAATCATATTACAAACTTGTACTATGATCTGGAAAGGCACATAAGAAGGAAGACGAAAACCTGTTAGTCGATTCCAATCAAAGGAAGTGACCAGACTACTTGGAGGGGGCACTGTAGAAATGGGAGAATTAACCCCTTGAGTTACAAGAACTAAAGGATTTTCCTCCTACCTTGATGGAACAGGAGGGCTGCCCCCAAGCTCATTAGAATTTGAAGAAACAAAAAGAAATTGAGTGGTATCATATTCACTCTCTTCGAGAAAGGTACGATTCACTGAAGGTGAAATTGGGTCAACTGTTACCTTGACCTATTGATTTGGGTCGGGTATAGACTCATAGGATTCACTTTCAGAGAGAGTGAGTTTGAACGATGGTTGATTTTGGTCAATCAATTCATCTACTAGTGAAGGATTTAGGGATAGTTTCCTGTAACTAGATGGAAGTCGTTGCAGTGAAGCAAGACGGTTATCCAACACTTTTTGGGCTTCATCCAGAAAGGGAGAAAGGTGAATGGGGTGATTCCCCTCACATAACCTACAGGGAAACTTAACTTTACCCTTATTTCCATGAAATTTACTACCACTAGTTGATGGTGTGTCACCAACATGATATCCAGAAGTTGATGACACAGGATGATGTGAACGGGAAGACCATTATTCTAAGATCCAAGGAATATGAGGACAATTTCAAAGAAGATGGTCTCCTGCACAAAGTTTTCATGGATATCGAACTTTGTGAGCTGTGATGGATGGTTTCTCATCAGATGTTGCATTCAAAGCAATGGTTGCTTGGTTGCCCCTCTGCTGAATTTTCTTCTTCTTCTACTTCTTCCCTTTCTTCTTCTTCTTAGCCACTTGGTTACTAGTACCAATACTTTCACCAGGTGAAGAGGAAGAAGGGGAGGAAGAAGGTGAAGGTTCAACTTTAGGATGAAATGGAGGTTGATTTTTTCCAGTTGGAGGAGTACTCGATTGCGGAGAAATCACAACATTTTGAACCAAGGAGGTTGAAAACAACCATACTAGCAAGCCAATGGTAAATCCTGGAAGGGACAATGTAGCCATATAAGGAGAACCAATATTTCCGAAAGGAGGAGAAGGATTAGGATTCCCATCAAAAGGAATTCTTTGATCGGTGGATTCTGGATTTGTCACCATATGTCTCAACCTAATATTAACTAAGGAGTGAGCATGGAGGATGTTATCTGTAGTTAATTAATTTAATTTTAATTGAAGTAACATAAAAAAACAAAAGAGGGATAATCTAGGCAAAAGGTTTACCAAGCAACTGAGAAATGCATAATACCTCCTGGAGAACCAAGAAGTACGGGCAGGCAATCTCCCCGAATGTTGTGTTTAGTGTATCACAGTGTACAAGGCGGTTGACTCGGTTACCTAAGGATGGATAGAAACCTAGTGTTGTCCTCCCATATATACCCGAAAGTACATGGAGGCCCAACCTGTATAAGCGTTGTCTAATGCAAAACCGCATAGTGAGAGTATTCCCATATACTTTATGTACTGTAACACCACCCTATATACCCGAAGGTACGTGGAAGAGCTATGATATACTCACATACGCGGAATGCGTTATCACACTCGGGATGTATTGCAGACAAGTTAGCGACAGTTTCTTTTTTTTACGACGCTGGAGCACGTCTCTAGCCTAGACCTATAAATGTTTTTCGTTATGTGACAATGCTCCATTAGGTAAATTTAGATGAATTTTAAGTTGATCTTCTTTAGAATTTGCCTTTCAAGGTTCACCACGTGATGTATGTTTGCAATTCCTAAAATGAAACTAATATGATAAGCATTCTTTCCATTCAATTAATCAATGAAAATCCTTAGCTAGTAGGGATAAAGCAATCAACTTTTTGACAAAGAGTAAAGAGAACATCTAATGCAATTTCCCTAGCCATTCCTTTCAAGCATTCATAAACTAAAATATTTATAATGCAAAATGCATGTATTTCTTTTCTATTTCTCTTAATGTGAATGAACAAAAAGGAAAACTAATGCACAATCGATCAATAAACTCTTTTCATAAAAATGACGATTTTGCGACAATTTATTTTCAAGAAAAGGAAGACTTTACGACACTTTCGTTTTCAAAGAAATGAGGAATTACGACACTTTCAATGAAAAGACTAATCATATGCATACATCAACCAATCGATCTTTCATGAATGAAGACTTTACAACAATTCAATTTTCAATGGAAAAGATGATTTTACGACACTTTCTTTCGACAAAGATCAATCAACCAAAACACTAACTTTCGACTATAGATTGAAAATGACAATGTAAATACATAAGAAACATTTATCAATCCTAGTCTAACTAGGGCCAGATAAAGAGATGAAAAACTATTTTTAGAAACAAGACATCGTTGACATTTAGCAAATCATTCAAACAAAAGAAAATTGGCTTAAAACTTCAATTTTTTAGATGGGAAACTGACCCTCAAGGGATCAACACAGGCAACAGTGGGAGACAGTGCACTGACGCGAACTGGATCTATGCAGGAAGTGCATTGCATCATATTGTGTCCTTCATTGGGCTGCACTATTGACAGTAAGCAATTTTGAAGCCAATTTGGCATAGTCTTGGCTCAATTTTCAATTAAAGAAGACTGAAATTGAATCAACGACCACAAGTACAGTATCTAGAAATGTCTTAAGAGGTTGATAAACTACTAATATGGATAGCTTTCATTCCCCATTGGAGTCACCAATTTGTATTGGGAAGTTTTAGTGTCTACAGATAAATGCTTAAACCCCTAGACTAGTAGTTAAGTCTAGAACAACAGTGCAAAGAATTCTCTACTTTTTCTATGATCAACATATTAAATAAGAGGTAAATAAGCCTATTGGTAGCTTTCTCTTACTCCTTATCTCCCTTGACCAATTATGTTGCTCCTCTCTGTACTTAATCCGCTTGAAGAGTACCTACACACAGACAGAAGAAAAAAACCAATCAAAGCATATGATAATGATCTATTGATTAAACATAGCATGGAATAAAGTACATGATACACATATGAAAGCATAAATGAATAACACAAGCATATGGAAAAATATTTGAACACTTTATTAGTAAAAGGAAGAGTTACAACCCAATTTTCTTGATTCAGCATCACTCCTCCAGTTCAATCCCATCCTGTCCTCATAACAAGCAAAACCTTTTGACATCATTATAATACTTGAAATCAACTCAAGTCTCATACTAACAGAATCTCCCTATAATTCAATGATTTCTAGCCCCTTATCACTTAGATGAGTGGTCTTTTTATAGGTGAATGAAGGAAGTTATGCCATAAATGGTGATAATGAATGCCCTCACAATCTTAGAATTTAGTTCCATGGAGGAAGGGATAAGGGGATTGATGTTCCTTAACTCCCTTCCTCATCCAAATACAAGCTCAAAGGAGTAGATAAACTTGGGAAAATTCTAGATGCATCTAATGGATAAGAATATTCCCAAACCCCAATGAAAATTCACTCAAATTCGCCTAGCGCAGGCCAAAGAGGGCTCACGTACGCTGCATAGCACCCTATCAGTGTATGGATTGCATTGCAGAGCAGCCTAATGAAGGTCAGTCTATGCTGATCTTCTTAGAGGCAATTTCTAGATTATTTAAGTCATGGAACTTGCTAGGAAGCTAGGCATTCTGATGGTTGACTTCTTTAGGGCATGTAAAAATTGAGTTAGGGGTTTGATGGGCCCTTATAGTACTAATTTGTAGGTTGGGGTTGATTTGCCCATGGTTCAATGTCATAATCCCATATATGAGAAAGGTCTCACAGAATTCCAAACAATAATTGATATGTTGTCCAAAGTTCGACACTGCCATCTTGTTTCTCTAATTGGATACTAAGAGGAACATTGTGAAATGATTTTGGTTTATGAATACATGGCCAATACGCCTCTGAGGAGTCATTTTCATGGGATAGATCTTCCATCTCTTTCCTAGAAATACAGGCTTGAAATATGTATAGGGGTGGAAAGAGGCCTCCATTACCTTCATACTAGGGCAGCATGGGGGATTATTCACCATGATGTGAAGACAACAAATATTTTGTTGGACGAGAATCTTCTTGCTAAGGTGGCAAGTTTTGGTCTGTCAAAACTAGACATACATTAGACCAGACACATGTGAGCACTGTTGTGAAAGACAGATTTAGATACCTTGATCTCGAGTATTTCTAAAGGAAGCAACTCACTGAGAATTTTGATGTCTATTCTTTTGGTGTGGTGCTCATGGAGGTTTTCTTTGCAAGGCCTATAATAAATCCTACTCTTCCAAGAGAGCAAGTCAACATTGCAGAGTGGGAAATGCATTAGTAGAAAAGAGGAAATGCTTGACCATATCATTGGTCCTCATCTTATGGATACAATAAATCATGTCTCCTTGCAAAAGATTGCAAAGACAACAGAGAATTCTTTGGTCGAGCACGGTATTGATAGGCATGTTATAGGGGATGTGCTATGGAACTTGGAGTATGCCTTTGAATGATCTGTTAGAGTGAAGAATTGTCTCCTTACCCAATATGCAATCCTTCCATTTGAAGATATACTGTAGAATTCAATACAAACACAATCATAAGATTAACAATTGTGGGCAACACCATTGAAGGTTTTGAGTGTTCTGTAATGGGGTGACTAAACTAGATTAAAATTGTTCCCATTGCATGCTTAAAAGCAATTATTTGAGTTTCAAAAGGCTGTTGTAGATCACGCAGGTATAAAATTGAGGGTGAAGCACAATTTGTCTTTGATTTATTCTAATTCATATTGTTATATTTGATTCCACTTGAGAACTATGTTTGATGCCACTCAAAATTTGGGTTGGAAAAGGTGACACGAAAGGAAACCAAGATGAATTTATCGTAGAATTTTTCCCATGCCAAGAAAATTTTGTGGCTTAAGAATGTTGGTTAGGGCAGGTTTTGATTGATCTATATCTTCTCTAGGTTGATCCAAACTCTTGTTTCGTCAACAATGTATCCAAGGTAGTGAATTCTCTTTATTGAGAAGAAACGTTTTTCCAAATTGGTTGATTTTGAGTTGTCACGGAGTTTATGAGATTTTCACAATATGTTGAAGGTGCTCATCCCATGTTTTGTTGAAGAATGTCATTGAGGTAACCCATGATGGATGTCATTACCAACTAGCTATTCATATAGACCATCATTTTCCTTGAATGTCGTTTTCCAAACATCTGAAGGTCAACCAGAGCCTAATGATAACCAAACTTTAGATCAATTTTGGTTAAGTAATTTTTTCTTCTCGGGCAAAATATGTGTAGTAGAATGCCAGTTCTTTGCTTTGATTTTATTCAGGGTGTAATGATCATGCAAAGGCACCATGTATTGTCTTTCTGTGCCATGAACACAATAGAGCTTCTATAGGGTGAATTGCTCAAGATGATGTATCCCTTTTGTATTTGTGCCTAGATTTGGCACTTGATCTTCGTGTTTTCTATGATGCATTTGCAATATATTGGTCAATTTGGAAATGAAGCTCTAGGGATATATCAACTGAATGTGGGACATGTTATTCTAGAAGAACACTGATAGGGTCCTTGTTAGTGTATTCCTCTAAATTCACATTGTGTTGCTTCTACTGCATAGATTATGTGACAAAGGATAGTTGGGTCTGTGTCATGGTATTTGTGTGACTTATGGGAAGATAATCAAAGAGTTGAACTTTTTCAAATGATAGCTTAACTTGCATCATTATTTAAAAGAAATTAAATATACTTCAACATTTGAGATTACCTTGGGATATCTATAGAGTTGATTCACAATGTTTAGGATGATGCTTTGAGGTCACAACTTGTACCTTCCAGGGTGCTTTGACACAATGATTTTTCCATGCAACAAATCATAGATATTCAATGGGGTCACATCATAGGGGAGTTTATCCTTACATTCCTTGATGTTACACTAATATATGCATTACTATGTCATCAATAGTTCCTTTCACGGATTCAACAAATGAGGTGGTGTACGATTGAGGGTGCAGTGTTGTCACTAGGTTGAGTCACTTGAAAGTGGCCATATAGATCATAATCTTTAAACATTCATTATCCATGATTCCATGGTGGATTTCATAGCATGTTTATGTAGTGAAAATTATGAGTGGAACAAGCACTTTTTTTTCTTCCTCTATGTTAGCGAGATTGGTTTTCCCTGGACTTGTTTATGTAACCAATAAAATTGTTTCTAACCCTAAATCTATCAAACACCATGAGTGATCAAATAACTCGAGGTGCAAAACTTGAATAAAGGTTTTTATCTTGAAGGATTTGATTCCTCTCAATTTTTTCTATGCCATGCGTAAGATGGATCTAGAATGTTTATTTATTAGTTTATAAAGGGGACTCAAATGATGTATCACTTCTATTAGGAAAGAGGAATTTTGGGTACTAGCCCTTTCAGTAGAGTTGTTACTATTTTATTTTTTTGAAAATGATATATGGGCCATGAATGATGATGTTAGCATTGACCATGAGACACATCTATTGTATATTGGGTTGTAGAATGCACCTCTTGGCGTAATAAGGACTAAGACAATGGAAGATTCATGCTTATGACAACATGCTTTCCTTTGTCTTGTGTTGGATAGTTTGGTTGAATCTGTGCTAGAAGGGTTTTGCATGCATGGCACTCATCATCTGAGTCCATCGTTGACTTTATAAATAACACCATTTACTAGACTCCTTTTTCTATTGTTGGCATTGATTGCAGTGTGATCCTTGGTTTTGGTTGGTGTCCTTGTGCAACTTATCATAATTTTGTGATTGGTTCTTTAGCATAGGATTGCACATGTTGTTGTATTCCTTTTTTGCGTTGGTTACTGGGTGGTCTCTTACCACTGTTATTAGCACAAAATTGTTCTTTTTTCTTTTCCGGAAAACAATATGCATCCCACAAGAGTTATTGTTGAAGAAATTGAGCTTGATTTAAATGTAGTGATGTGATCGACTCCAATACTTGGGGATTTGATTGCATTTGGTCTCCTATCTATCCAAATAAGTCATTACATCATGGAACTTGTTTATTTATTCTTGTGTATACTAGTCATTGCAATGGCGCAATGGTTTCCACTAGGTATACGGAGCCTTGTTGTGAAAAAGAGAATTGTGTGTGCACTATTTGCTGTGAGACTCCCACCAACCAAATGTGGTTGTTGTTTGTTTGAATGTAGCAAAGGCAATCTTGTTTGTGTCACTGAAGTGGTTGACTACAAATAAGGTATTGACCTTCTGCAACCATCCATCCAATGCTTCAATGTTGATCTTGACTTCAAACTGCAATATTTTGATTTTCACTTGAACTTTGAAGATAGTGCATTCACCAAACAGATTAGATCCAGTGTTCACAGATGTAGAAATTATTTCGAGAGTTGAACTCTGTCAAGAATCTAGGAAATCGCTCATACATTTCTTCATGTAGGCATCATTGACAATGATAGGACTATTGAGTTTGAGATTTCCTACCACTGAATATTGTGCAGAGTGTGGAGAGTAGGATTGAATTTGTGCTTCCTATACTTGCATATCATCCATGTGAACATTCAATGCAAATCACCATTGGTGCTTCAGAAATTGCTACTTTTTTCCAAAGATGATTGTACTTGTCAGATACGTTTTTGAGCTTCGATAATACGATCAAGCTTCAACAGCATTTGAGCCCTTGAAAGAAGAGGGGAAACTTTGCATTTGACAAGATCATAGTCCTATGCAAAATTGTTTTTGCAGAAGTGGCTAAAAGTTCTTAGGCAAGGAATAAAGCTTCACATGGTAATATAATGAACTAGAGAATTGTTATATAGTAGCGCATATGTTGTGTGCACAATGAAATAACAGTGTATAATGTAGCAATCTCAATAAACAACTTAATTATATAATTTTGCACAACATAAACAATAAATCAGAGGATAATGCAAAAATATTTAGAAAGTTGAGTGTGAGAGGGTAAACTAGAGAGAATCGTTAACATCCCACAATGATAATTTCCTTATTGACAAGATCTAGCTCAAATTTGTATAGTACTATTGCTACTTCAAAGGAATAAAATCAAGTAGCAATTATAGAGTTGTGAAATAGCCGTGTGATAGATCCTTGTGATGAGAGATGCCAGGAAAGATACGCTATAGCTAACTGCTAAAGAGAATGCTAAGAGAGAAATGGTGATATGATACATATTTATACAATTCAAGTGATCGTTGATTAATGTTGTAATGAAATCATTAAAGGTGGATCGTAATGGTTAGTTGTAGGCATTGTATGTAAGGTTGGCCTTGGGCATTGTATCTGAGGGTGACTTGTGCCTCGCTCCTTATTTTTGAGTATGTTATAAACAATGTAAACTTTGAAACTGGAACTGATACTACTACCCGTTTCGTAAAGATAGCAAAAGAGTGACCCAATTTTGAAAAGGGGGGATGCAGAGCACAAATATTTTTTTTAGAGCATAGTTTTTCACACTTTAAATTTTTTTATGTACATTACGTTTTAAAATGTTAGTAATATGCATACTGATTTAAAAAAATTGTGATTCTATATCAGGTCCTTTTTTTTAAAGACTTATTTTTTTACTTTAAATTTTTTAATGTATGAAATGTAAATAATTATTTTCTAAATTTAACAAATTTTGACACTTTAATTTTTTATTGAAATTTTTATTTAAAAAAAAAAACCAATATAAAAATATATAAAAAAAGACACAAAAACATATTTATATGTGTGTGTGTGTGTGTTTTGTGTGTGTTGTGTTAACCATAAAAAAAAATTTGGCATAATATTATGTGTGTGTGTGTGTGTGTGTGTTGTAAACCATAAAAAAAGTTGTCAATTTATATAATATTATATATATATAATTAACTAACAATAGAAAATTTTAAAAAGCATTAAGAAAAAACTACAAAAAACAATAAAACGAACGAAACTAGGATTTAAAACAAAAAAAAAATCTTAAAAAACTATAAATTAAGTTAAAAACATTTAAAAAAGAAACTACAAACAATATACTCAAAAAGAAAATTAAAAAAAAAAACGCATTTAAAAACTAAAAAAAAAAATTAAAACTTTAAAAACATATATTTATGATTAAATCTTTAAAAATATATTGCACCAGCTTACTCCCAGGCCACGCCCCATGGGTACGGGCAGTGACTATCGATTCGAGATCGGATAGCCACCCCCATGGGTAGTCAGGTGGTGGCTATCCGATTCTCGGAATCGGATAACCGCCATCCGACTCCCAGTGGAGGTAGTTATATGATTATCAGAATCAGATAGCCACCACCCAGCCACCCCCACGGACAGTCGAGCATTGGCCATATAATTTTGAGAATCAGATAGCCACCGCCCGGCCACCTGTTATAGACATTTTTGGGCACTTCAACCCCAATAACAAATTTCCATAAACTGAGGGCTCTTAAGTCCCTAAAAGTGTTTGCTTCACTACCTAAAGGAACAAGGTCAACTGATTACATCATCTCCCAGAAGTTCTCCACTAAAAACTGCTCAGAAATGGTCAAAACTGGACCATACTGAATGCCCAGTGCAGAGAGTGCGATGCATAGCACCTAATACACATGGGAGATGCGATGCATACTGAAAATTCCTTCTACAGGGTGCAATGGACGAGAATAGACAAGTGGCAGAGACAGTTTGCTAAGTGGATGATCAGGGAATCTTCTAGAAACTTCTCATATGACACTTGCCTCTCAGAATTCACTCAAGGATGAGTAAGAGATCAACAAAATATCCAAGTGGAACCAAGAACTATCAGAGAGAGGACACTAATAAAAAACCCAGAGCTGACTCACACCTTTGCAAAAATCTATATATGGATTTCTCATCCCAGAGATCCAGGGGTTAGAGGGTGGAATTTTGTAATCTATAGAGAAGTGTTGTTGGTATTCTGGTGTACATTCACAGTGTTGGGTGATTTTGCTTTGCTTGAGGTGAAAGAAGGGCTTCTTAGCTGGAAGATGATGTTAGGTCAGAGCTGCTCATGGTTGTAATCCTCTTACTACTTTTATCTGAATAAATCTATTCTTGTTTCCTTCCATATCCTAGTTGCTTGAATATGGTTAATGTACATCTGATCCTGCATTATTTATGAATTTAGATCCTTGTTTCTTGCATAGTAGTATGTTGTTGTGATTCTACAGGGCCTTTTGAAGCTGAGCAGACAAAGAGCGAGCAGTAAAACTCTATCAAGAAGGAGAGGGAATCGAGCACAAGACTCAGGTTGGCCCTCTTGATTCTCCTCTCATGTATTTTCATAAAAGGAATCAATAGTAGACTTTGATTGTTTTTTCTAAGATAGCCACACATCTTAGTGGGAATAGCAGCATCCGTATGGACACTATTCCCGTATAACACCACCCCCACGGGTGGCTGGACAGTGGCTATCTGATTTTGAGAATCAGATAATCGGCCCCATGGGCAACTGGGCAATGGCTATTCGATTTCGAGAATTGGATAGGCCCCCACGGACATCCGGGCGATGGCTATTCAATTTCGAGAACCGGATAGCCACCCCCCATAGGCGGTCAAGCGATGACTAGCTGATTTTTCGATTCTGAGAATCGGATAACCACCCCCACTGGCGGTCAGGCAGTGACTATTCGATTCTTGGAATCGGATAACCACCCCCTGACCGCCCTTGAGGTGGATATATGATTCGCAGAATCGGATAGCCACCGCGCAACCACCCGTGGGGGTGGCCGGGAAATGGCTATTCAATTCTCGGAATCAAATAGCCACCGCCCGGCTGCTTGTAGGGGCAGTGGTCGATAAAATTGTTTTTTTTAATAAAAAATAAAATTTGGTTTTTTAAATACAATAAACATATTTAACAAAATTTATTTTTTTATTAAAAAACAATTTTATCGGCCACCGCCCCCACGAGTGGTCGGGCAGTGGCTATTTGATTCCGAGAATCAAATAGCCACTTCCTGGCCACCCCCACGGACAGTTGGGCGATGGCCATCCGAGTCTCGAAATCAGATAACCACCACCCGGCCACCCCCACGGGCAGTTGGGCGATGGCCATCCGAGTGCTCGAAATCAGGGATAACCACACCCGCGCCACCCCCACAGCCGCTGAGTAGTGGATCTATTCGATTCCGAATCGGATAGCCACCCCCAACCACCCGTGGGGATGGCCTGGAAAGTGCTATTCCGATTCTCCGATAATCAAATGGCACACCACCCGACCACTCGTGTGGGCGGTGGCTGATATTTTTTTTTTTTAAATAAAAATAAATTTTGGTTTTTTTAAATACAATAAACCATATTTAACAAATTTATTTTTAGGTTTTTAAAAAAAACAATTTTTATCAGCCACCGGCCCACGAGCGGGCTGGTTGGTGGCTTTTTTATTCCAAGAATCGAATAGCCACCCCTTCCCCCCATCTGATTTTGTGGCCACCCCACGGACGGTTGGCGGTGGCTATCTCAATTCTCGGAATCAGATAGCCACCACTCAGCCGCCTGTGCGGGTAGCCGGGTGGCAGTTATCAGATTCTCAGAATCAGATAACCACCGCCTGGCCACCCTCACAAGCGATTCAGTGGTAGCTATCCGATTCCGAGAATCGGATAGCCATCGCCCAACCGCCCATGGGCATGGCTGAGAAGAGACTATTCGATTCTCAGAATCAAATAGCCATTGCCCGACCGCTCGTGGAAGCGGTGGCCGTAAAGTGTTTTTTTTAATAAAAAAATAAAATTTTGTTAAATAAGTTTATTGTTTTAAAATATATATATAAATTTTAAATTTTTTTTTTTTTTTTTAAATGTTATTTTAAAAAATATCAAAAATATATTTAGCTTTTTTTTAATTTTAATGTTTTTTTGTTTTATTTTTTTTTTAATCCAAATTTTAAATCATTCTCAAATCCAAATTTTAAATTTAAAATTTAAAATTTTCCTAATATAAAAATTGAAATGTTGTTTTTTTTTTTAATTTTTTTTGGGTTTTTTATTTTATTTTTAATTTCAGCATATTTTTGCTTTTTAGGGTTTTTTTGAAATGTTTTTAATCTTGATTTTTGTAGTTTCTTTAATTTTTTTTTTGGTTATTTTTTTTATTTTTTTAATCTTGTTTCTTTTAGTTTTATTTTATTTTTTTTAGTTTTTCTTAATGCTTTTGTAAAATTTCCTATTTTACTTAATTTAATAGTTTTTATTTTTTTCCAAATTCTTTTATGGTTTAACACAGTAAAAAAAATGTTATCTTTTTGAAAATACGTTTTTCTTATTATTTTATTTTTTTTAATTTTTTAATTTTTATATTTTATAGGTTGTTTTTTGTTTTGGTTTTTTTTTAATATGATTGATTTTTTTTTTTTTTTTTAATATGTATTTTTATTCACGTTTTGGTATTTTTTTTAAACTCTTTTTTTGTGTTCTTTTCATTGTTTTTATTTTTAATTTTATGTTTTCATTATTTTTTTGAAATTTTAATGTTTTTGGAGTCATAACAAAATCTTTTACACCATTATTTCAAAATGTTGAAAATTTACCCCAAAAAAGTGTTATTTCGGCGTCACACTTTTCGTTTTGAGGGTGTTTTTTGCACAATTTTTGCACATAAAATTTCAGTTTTACTGGCATTTTTTTAAAATGTTGGAAATTGACCCTAAAAAAAAAAATTCCACTTTTCCATTATTAGCACTTTTCATTTTCAAGTTGTTTTTTGCACAATTTTTGCACAAAAAATTCCTTCTCACTGCCATTTTTAAAACATGTTCAAAATTGACCCTAAAAAAAAAACCATCATTCTGTTATACACACTTTTCGTTTTTAGCACTGTTTTTCATGTTTTTTCGGGGTTTGTTGGGCAGAGTTCTCATTTTGAGTTTATAGTTCCCGTTTCAAAGTTTACATTGTATATAGAAGGTCTTGGCATGGATCTGATGTTGACCTAGTTAGACTTGATCACCAATAGTGGCATTTGTGTGGTATTACTAGGCTATGCGCTGGATATTTTAGGCATGCTGGCATGTTTTCATTGTTGCACGGGGATTCTGGCATGGGACTTTGGTCCTGACTACTTGGAATATATTTTTTTTTTGGTGCAAGAACAAAATCTTGGGCACTTTCACTAACATTATCTAGGCTCTAGTACATGATTGACATAATTGAGCTGGAGATGGATCATATTTATTTCTAATTGCTTGACTATTGATTTTTTTTTCTTAGGTGGTTCTTGTTTTTGAACTGATATTACTAACACCTGGAGTCATAATACATGAAGTATTTGAGGTACCCTTATGAGACTATACTACTTTTTCCCTTTCCATTGCTGCTACATGTTGAACTGGAATCTCACTTCTTGTTTTACAGGAGTGAACACCGACAGTTTTGGATAATCTTATCAAAATTTTCATTATGGAACAATTTTTTGTCTTGGTTGATGCCTGGGATATGCTTTGGATAAATAATATTTTCCAAATTGAAGTGAGAAGCTTTTAAAATGTTTCATCATTAGAAGTACACATTTGAGGTTGTACACCTATGTTTTGGATTCAGGTCCTCCAAAATGTCATGCTAATGATCTAGTTGAGAATAACACTAATCACAATGCACAAATTCTTCTTCACTTCACCGAAATAGAGACTTTTGATAACATTATAATTGATAAGGCTAATGAAAAGGGAATCGATTAAGAATCAGAAGATTCAACAAGTAGTGCAATTTTCTCGTAATTGGTGAATCATCAGGGAAGGTGAAGGCATAGTAAATTATTTCAAGGGCATGCTAAATGAAGGTGGTTTATTGAACTGGATAAACCAGCCAGTCAACCATCAAAGATCTTGAATGCTCGTTTTGGTCTTTAATGTTGGAATAATTTCCTCTTAAATTTCTACATTTCTACAGATATATTTAAGTCTTAATGTTCTATATGTCAAGTTTCAAGTGAGATACCATTAATTATGTTTAGTTTTCATCTACTTTTCATCTTTCTTCCATTAGCCTGAAACCCTTTTTTGTTTTAGACATGTCAAATAATTCTAACATATTGTTATTTGTTAGAGCCAAACTATTCACTCAGAACATTTATTGGTCATTTATGAACCGTTATGTCTCTTGATTTCCATCCAAACCATGATCTACTCTTATTTGTGCTTATGATAGAGAAAATGAAGTGCGTTATTTTAGTTTTAATCATGCAATTTGCACAAGAATTTTTAAGGTGGACAATTTATAAATTATATGTTTTTTAGCTCTGTGTAATTAATAGCAATGAATGCAATATGCTAGATAAAATGTTGTACACATTAAATTCTGCAAGACTTATTCTTGACTTCACTTACTTCACAAGGTGGTATGAGTCAAGGGCATTTTCAAATAGGAGTTGGTAGACTTCTTGCAACCCCTGCAGAAAATAGGAGCTGGTAGACTTCTTGCAACCGCTGTAGAATTATTACTTCACAAGGTGGTATGAGTCAAGTGCGATTTCATACAGGTGTTGGCAGACTTCTTGCATTAGCTGCAAAAAATCTTGTATCAATTTTTGATGTTGAGACTGAACACAATTTCCATTCTTTACATGTATGTTTTGTGTTATCTTACATTCACATTCACTTTTTTGTTATGCACACCAAACTTCTAAGTAATATTGGATGAAGATTTTGAGTTTGTTGATTAAATTGGTTTACATAGAGTATCTGCAATTTCCACATGTGATCCCTATATCTTCTAATTTTTAAAATATGTTATGGAAATATATTCAGTGGTTGTAAACATTAATCATATTTAGATAAAGAAAGACTCGGAAATGATTAGTATATTTAATATATTTATTATTTATAAGGCATACAAAATCCATGCACTCAGTTTGCTAGGACATAAGTGGAGAATATTTTGCGGTTGTAAGAGAAGATTTTGTTAGGGTGTGGCCTTTTCGTTCTGGAAAAGAAGGTGAATATGTGCATGAACTCAGTTGTAATAGAAATAAATTTCATTCATGTGTCTTTCATCAAAGCTATCCAAAAATTTTGGTAATTGGATGTCAAGTATTGTTTTACCTTTAAAAATTAAAAGATGGTTCAATTATCCACTCCCAAATAATGCCCATTGAATGACTTGCAAGATAGGGTTTCTTAAGATATTAGCAACACATTTGATATATTGTTGCATCTTTCTAATGATCAAGGGACTTGCATGATAGGTTTGCTTGAGATCTTAGCGGCATAATTGATATATTTTTGCAACTTTCTAATATTGTTGTCCCCTTAAACGTTGAAAATGAACAAGTCATCCTTTCACTAAATGATGCTTGGTTTTTTCATTTTTTGTTTTATTTTTGTGACATAATGGGCTTATAATTTTGTTTTCCTACAAATCTTAGCATTGTTTTTGTCAAAGTACACTTATTTCTAGATGATAGCCATCTAGCACCTGCTACCGCTTTCATTGATTGGGTTGCTTTGGTATCTTCTTGGTAAATGCAAGATTTTGATTTTTTTTATATAATAGATTTGGGTGTAGTATTGTCGTTATAATTTGATTTGATCCAAGTATTTATCCAATGGGAATTTTGTCTTAAAGAGTGGTGGCTTCCAAATCTTGTGTTTGATAGGTCAAATCATTCTAACATACCGATATTTGTTACAACCAAGCTATTCATTAAGAATGCTTGGTAGTCATTTAGGAATTGTTATGTCTCTTGATTTCCATCGAAACAATGATTTGCTCTATCTTGTGATGGAGAAAATGAAATGTGTTATTGCAGTGTTAATCAACGCATGTGCACAAGAACTTTTAAGGTGGACAATTTATAAAGTATACACTTTTTAGTTGTGTAATTAATCATGATGAATGCATTATGTTAGATAAGATGTTGTACACATTAAATTATGAAATAATTATTCTTGGTTTCACTTACTTCACAGGGTAGTATGAGTCAAGTGTGATTTCAAATAGCAGTTGGCAAACTTCTTGTAGCCACTGCAGAAAATGTTGTATGAATTTTTGATGTTGAGACAAGGCACAATTCGCATTCTTCACAGGTATGTTTTGTTTTATATTGCATTCACATTTAATGTTTTGTTATCCACATTAAACTTCTAATCAATATTGGATGAAGGTTTTGATTTTATTGATTCTCTTAGTTTTGCTCAAAGCGGTTTAGTTAAAGTATCTCCAGTTTCCACATGTGATGCATGTACCTTTTAATTTTTTAAATATTTTCTGGAAATATCTTCATTGGTTGTAAACATTAATTAGATTTAGATAAAAAAAGACTTAGTTTGTTGGGATACAAGTGGAGAATATTTTGTTTTTGTAAATGAAGATTATGTTAGGGTATGGTCTTTTTGTTCAGGAAAATAAGGTGAATGTGTACATGAACTAAGTTGTAGTGGAAATAAATTCCATTCATGTGTATTCCATCCAAGCTATTCAAAAAATTTGTAATTAGATGTTATCAAGTTAGTCACATTCAATATTTGACTTTAAAACTATTACTTATTTAATATGTATTTTTTTCCTTATAAGGGTTGTTAACTTTTGGTAATTGGATGCTATCATGTTAGTCACATTCGGTATTTGACTATGAAACTATTATTTATTTAATATGCACTATTTCCTTGTAAGAGTTGGTAATGATAGATGTTGTGATTGAGATATGTGATATGTTGATCTTTATTGTGTTTGATTGCAGTTATTCGAACTATGGAATATGGCAGAAAACAAGAGTATAACCCTTCCTGCACACGATAACCAAATAAGAATTGAAAAACAAAAATTAATAACACCGGAGCGGCAAATGCAAGAAGAGAGAGAGAGAAGAGAACCTGTCTAGTGATACCTTTAAAGTTAAATTCCTGCATACATAGTGATGGTTAAGCCTTTAGAGTTGGTGAATTCACCTGCAATGCCTTGGAAACACAATGATAATGTTTTGAAGTGATAAAACAACATTTCATGTGTAAATTGTGGTCCAACCAATATTTAGTTGAAAACTCTTATTGTAATACTTGTCATTTCATATAATATAATTTATGTGATTGAAATTATTATAGTTGTATTTTATCTTTTTTAGTATTGTAATTAACATATATAACTTTGTGTTTTCATCTTAGATGAACATGCACATTGTATAACATTTTTTTTTTTTGAAATTTTAGTCGCAAAATAATACGAATTAATTTATGTTGATGAATAATGAACATATAAAATCAATCTAGAATTACTAATTTAGTAATTTATATTGATTAATGATGAACATAAATAAAACGAATATACAATGACTAAATTAGTCATTTATAATGATTATTACTCAATGTAAATAAAGTGAATAAAAACTATTAAATCAATCATTTATATAATGAATATAAAATTACTAAAAAATGATAAATAATTAATATAAATGATAAATTTGTGATTACAAATGATGATTAAATTTTGCATATATACGACTATTAATAGCTAACTTACAATATCTTATAACATGACCAAAATTTAGTCATATATTTTTTTGTCACTAATTGGTTTCAAATGATGACTAAAATTTACATATATGTGATTATTAGTAGCTAATTTATAGTACCTTATAATGCAACTAATATTTTGGTCATATTTTTTTTTATCATTAATTGGTTTTCTTGAGTGATCACGCAGTAATATATTTTGTTGTGTATTTGATCATTAATTGCAGTAATTAATAACTAAATCAATAACTAAATTAATAACTAAATATACTACTAGATGATAAAATTTAAACGACCAATTAATGACTCAGCTAAATATGACTAAAAGTTGGTCACGTTATAAGGTACTGTAAATTAGACACTATTGGTCACCACCTGAAAATAGTCATTTATATGCAAATTTTAGTTATATTTTAGTAACTATTAGCCATTTTGTACTAGTGATCACGGGATTATGATTTTGGAAGAAGTCATTTATAATGAAATATTGAAATAGACTCAATAAGCTCATCTTATCATACGGCCCTCTAGAATATACGGGCCTTCCTTCTAGCACCAATTGTTGACGATGTTGCAAGTCCGCCAACACAAGGAGTTACCCTGATGTGAAGTCTCAATTAGAGCTCACAATGTTTGGGATAGGAGCCCCATCTGAGAATTTGGTCTGGCTGCCATTATATTGATCTTAAGGGTTTTCCTTGACTGCAATTATTAACACAATAGAATATGCAAATAAATTTTGGTAAGCAAGTGAATTAACTTTTTGAAACACCAATTGCAATGCATACAAAGCACTTTCACAGACCGAAAAAGAGAGAGTGAGCCTTTAGAATAAAAGTAATAGTACTATAATAATAAAAACGCAAATGAACTTACAAAGAATCGTTTGTTAACCTGTGCAATAGTTCACAAAGCAACAACAATCATGAAAGCAAATAACAAAACACATTCAACAAGATATATACCAAAGCCATCAAAATAGTTCATTTTCTAATTAGCATGTGTGAACACAAACATATACCGTAAACATTAAAAGAATGGTCTTAAAGTTTAAAAACCTTGGTGAATCTTAGGAGTCCCTAATATGCAAATTGTAAAATGTTTGGTGATATTTTTGTAGAAACATTTATATTTCCAATAACGAAAATTTTATGGATGGTGTTGTGTATACGACCAAAGTCCCACATTGACTAGAAGTGGGGAGGATCATGGGTATATACGGATGGACAAATATCTCCATTGATATGAGGCATTTTGTGGTAAGTCCAAAAGCAAATCCATGAGGGCTTAGGCCCAAAGTGGACAATATCATACCATTGTGGAGATATGTGGTGTCCAGAGTCCTTACAAGTGGTATCAGAGCCATGCCCCGAAGTTAGCCAAGTGGATGAATCCTCGGAATGTCGAACGAAGGTGGTGGGCCCCGGTAATATCACGATGGGATCCGTGGATGAGCTCGGTTAGACAGGCGGTGTGCTCCGAATTCTTCATGGACGTGTCCTGGTCCCAACACGGTGAAGAGGAGTTGACTTGGGATAGAGCAAGCTCAGGAAATCATTGTATGGTCTGAGGCAATCTCCCAGACAATGGTACAAGAAATTTGATTCCTTCATGGTGAGCCAGAACTTTGTAAGAAGTGAGTATGATCATTGTGTATACTTCAAAAGTTTCAATGGCACATTCATTATCTTAGCTTTGTATGTTGACGATATGTGTATTGCAAGCAAAATCATGGAAGAGATCAACAGGATAAAGGCTCAACTCTCTAGGACGTTTGATATGAAGGATCTTGGAGCAGCAAAACATATATTGGGCATGGAGATACACAGAGACAGAAAAAATGGTAAGCTTTGGTTATCACAGCAGAAGTATGTGGACAAGGTACTTGAAAAGTTCTCTATGAACAATGTGAAACCTGTTAATATTCCACTAGCTTCCCATTTTAAGCTTTCTTCGGTTTTAAGTCCTAGAGATGATGAAGAAAAGCAATATATGTCTCATGTACCATATACAAATGCGGTAGGCAACTTAATGTATGCGATGGTATCTACAAGACCTGACATTTCACATGCAGTTGGAGTTGTCAGCGGGTTCATGGCAAATCCAGGTAAAGAACATTGGCAAGCAGTGAAATGGGTGCTTCGATATCTAGGAGGCACAAGTGACCGTTGCATCGTCTTTAATGGTAGTGAAGGATCAGTCTGCGGATATGTAGATGTTGACTATGCAGGTGATTTGGACAAAAGAAGATCTACTACAGTTTATGTCTTTAATCTTGCAGGTGGAGCGATTAGTTGGATGTTAAAGCTTCAAGAAACAGTTGCATTGTCCACTACTAAAGCCGAATATATAGTTGCCTCAGATGCCAATAAAGAAGCAATCTGGTTAAAGGGTCTGCTAGATGAAATTGGAAGAAAGCAGGAGAGAGTGGATGTACTTTGTGACAGTCAAAGTGCTATTCACTTGGCTACAAATCCTGCCTATCACAGCAGAACCAAGCACATTGATGTAAGTATCATTTTCTGAGACATGTGATCGATGGCGGAAAAGTAGCTCTTTAAAAGGTCCATACACGAGAGAATTGTGCAGACATATTCACAAAGCCAGTAACAGTAGAGAAGTTGCAGTGGTGTTTAGCTTCTCTTGGCTTGCAGAAAAGATGATGAATGGGCATGAGCAAGAGATTAGGAAATTGTTGTCAAGGTGGAGTTTGTTAGTATTGACAACAAATTAGTTAGGTTTTTTAACTGAATTGTAATTAAGCGGTTGTTGTAACGATAGATAGGCATGATATAAAATTATGTAATACACATGAATAAAATGAGTGCGGAGAATCATAACCATTCAGTTCAGTTCAAATTCAGTTTCTGAATCTTGGCAAGGGTTATTGTTTTCTTGTTTCTTTATTTCATCTATTTTTCTACAATTGGTATCAGAGCTCTGGTTGGCAAGGGCCTTGGATAGTTGTTTGAAATGTTCCCATCCACGAAGTGGTGGTGCTGGTTGAAGCAATAGCTCGTTGCACAAGCTAGTGATGTCCGTTGCATGATGGTTCAATGACGAGTAAGAAGAAAATGAAGTCTGAAGGCATTTCCAAGGCCTCGTTCAATGAGGAGCAAGAAGAAAATGCAAGCCCTGGGAATATTTTTTGGAAATTTAAAAAATCAAGAAAGTCCGGTAATTCTTTTTTTTTTTAAGAGAAATTTGTTGAAGGGAATTTATGGTTAATGAAAAAATTCTATTATGAAATAGTAATATAAATTTTAAATAAAAATCCAGTTACAAGAGAAGGGTTAAATAGTGGGATAGGAGTTTTACAGGGTGAAATGCATGGTTAAACTTGCAGTAGTTCAAGTTGTGTGTGGGTCAATATAGTAAAAAAAATAAAAATAAAATGGAAATTTTCATGTAAATGGGTATACGACTGTAAGACTTGGTAAGGCATGCGTACCCAAGTAAATCACTGGTAAAGTCTGAATGTCCGCTTGGGTGATATGGGGATGCATGTGGTGTTATGATGAAGCATGCTGAACTAGGACAGCGTGTGAGATTATCAATTCCCTAACATTGACTGGGTAGGGCCTGGAGGTGAGTGGTGGCTGGCTCACTTGGCAAATTTGGCCAGATTTGGCCAAGGAAAACCCAAAGTCAAGTTTAAAGGGGGGATTGTTAGATAAACTTGACCCTATGGTGGAGTTGAGGTTATGTCAACAATTATGGTTAACAGTTGTGGTTTTGGGCACTAGTATTGGTGACTCATGGTATTGAACCCATGGTATTACATGTAGTTGAAGCCCTTAAAAGGCTTGTGTATTCTCCATTATAGGTAGCCATGGTTGAGTGGTGAAAGCTCAGGTTGTTGGCCGGATTGGCTGTATTTTAGCCAAGGACAATAATAGATCTATTGTTGGTTGGTTTTTCCCCCAATTGGGGTTTTCCAGATAATCATGGTGTACATGGTTTGAATGTGCATTTCTTGATTGTTATATTTATTTCTCTTGAACCCTAACAGATGGAAGATCTTAAAGTTTAGAAACCTTGGCAAATATTACGAGTCCCTCATATGCAAACTGTTAAATGTTTGGTGATATTTTTGTGGAAATATTTATATTTCCAATGATTTTATATTAGTTTATATAAAATTTTGGCGATTTTTAAGGTAAAATAATCGTGTATCGTAAAATATAGGCAAATATTTTTTAGGAAAAAATGGAAATTGGTGAATCATTTTCTTGGAAAAAAATATGGAAAATTAGCCCCCTATGAATATTATTAGATCCTAAAATTTTCCATGTCTAAGAGCTTCAAATATTAAGTGAAATTGCCAAGGAAACAATTACAATGATGTAAGACTAGACCCAATAGTGAGACATTAAACCACCACTTGCTCCTCCAAAGAATGTTTTTTTTCTTCTATGAAAAGCTATAGAAGCCAAAGTGGAAGACCTTTACTTGAGGCATGAGGATCTATTTATAAAGAATGAGGTGACCATTCACCTCCCATGTGACTCTTGAGCTCCCTCATGAATCTTAAACTCCCATATGACTTTTAAGCTCCTACACGACCATAGGACTTCTTAGTGACTTTTCACATTCCATGTGTGACCTTTGGGCTTTCACGCATTTTATACTTTCTTATTTTTAGAAAGTACAAAAATTACATTCCACCAATGTGCCAAGATACATGGAACAAGGTAGACTCTTGTATTCACATTTTGATGTTATAATTTGGCAAATGTAACTTAGTCCTCATTGTAATGTATCAATGTCAAGTTCTTATCTTTGTTTTTATGTCTTCAACTCTTCATGATTGATATAAGATATGCTTCATATTCACCCTCCAAAGGGTCTAGATAAGTATTGGATCATTTTCAATCAACATGAATTACCATCTCCCTATCATGGTCCAAGATTCCTTTACTCATACATGATAGCATCTTTGTATCTCATTTCCACAAGTGTCTTCTTAAAACTTCTCTTTAGTGACCTCCTTGAACATCCTCCTTTAGGTTAAGATGATAGTCCCTGCAAATAAATTTCACTCATGGAAAGACAATATCAGTGCCAAATCACATATTCGATATGTTCTTTCTCATGTGAGGTGTTGACTGTGATGGGACAGTGCACAAGGACTCAGAGGGGAATTTTTGGGTGTAGAGCACAATGTCAAGAGAAAAAGGATGGAGGTATGGGCACTAGAAGTGCACATTGTGCAATGGAAAGGGAAAGAGGCAAGGCTCTGTGCAGTGGGAAAGTCTAGGAGACAAGGGTGAAAACTTTGGGCACTGTGATTGCGGAATGTGCAATGATTGAGGAGGAGGCTCTAAGTATTGCGCAGGTGACCAATGAAAGGGCCAAGGAATGACCCGACTACCCACTAGGATTCCACAATGCGCAATGAAGGAAAAATTGATTAATGCATTGCACAAAGTGAAAGTGTAAGTAGCAAGAAGTTGGATCACTCTACCATAGGAATGCTTAATGCACAATGAAGAGAGGGAGGCCTTGGTATTGCTTGCTATTGCAAGGAGCTAAAAGAGACCTCACTATCAAGTAGGAGAGCTCAATGTGTAACACAACGCAGGGATGATCAAGGCTTTGAGCAATGGGAAAGTGTAAGTAACAAGGGTTGAGTGGTTGTGCTCTAGAGATGCAGAATGCGCAATGTGAAAAGAGTTGTCTTCAAGATGGGTGCAAAGGGAAAGTGTAAATAGCAAGAGGCTCATGTCTGAGGCTTGGAAGTGTAGAATGCACTCATCACTTGGTTGAATGTTAAAGGTGTTCATAACTTGTGCATGATGTGAGGGCAAGGAAAAATCCAAAAAATAAGTAAGTGTGAGACTAGTGGAATAAAGAGGAGAGTAAGAAAATTCATAATAGGTTTTGAACATGACCTCACACACATACACAATCACACATATGACAAGAAGACACACAGTGCCCAACATGTATACAGTGAAATGACAATAAAGTGATCCACTTATCTCCCTTAGGACACATATATTTACGACATACGTATTGACTTCAACCAAAAAGTGCGTTATGTCATGGGAATGTGTCCAACACATGTTCTAATGATAAATAGTATCAACCAGTGCAGAAGAGATTAGAGTTTCCTCTAAAAAGTGTTCCAAAGTGCTCTTAAGATATGTGAAAGCAAGCGAAAGCGAAACAGACACAAGAGTAAAAGTGGCACATGCAAGAACAAAAGAAAACACAAGTGATACATGAAAGAATAAAGCAAGAAAAAGTGATGCTTGCAAAAGATAGAGCAGGGAAAAAAACACATAAAAGCAAAAGAAAGAAAAAGTGATAATTGAGAAACTGACCTGAAAGATGTTGTATTTGCAACCAAGAATGCTCCTTATGCTCTAAGAATGCATAGACCTCCAAAGCAAATAATGAATGTGAAAATGAGCATGTCGAGAAACTAGGAGTCAAGAGTGTATTCACTACGACTAAGAGGTGTGATAGTATCGAATTCAAATACACTCTCATTGTTGACAAGGAGTGCGCAATCACTATATGCAATGGATGCCCTTACACTATCAATAGATATTGCGCAATCACTATCAGTGGAAACTATGTACATAGTCACTGTGAGAAAGGATTGCACGGTGACTATCAAAAAGAATTGTGTAGCACTATCACCATGAAGTGCGCTTAGCCTATCTTGAAAGTGTGCTTGTGAAGACATCAAGAGTTGGGCATGTGAAAGCAAGTAGTTGCTACACACAAAATTCCCAAAAAGAAGACTTGAATACTTAGGCAACATGACCAAGCATGACCTTAATGGCTTGAAATTCAAGATGGCATGGTCATAAGGAAGCTCCAAAATTTTAGAGGAGGTTGTAGCAGCGACAACATGTTGCTTTGCTACAACTACAAAAGAGCATTGAAGAAACCAGTTCACATTTTTTAGAACTTTCCACAAACCAATTTTGACATCTTAACTTTGAAGATGATGTTTCCTTCTAGTAGACCCAAGGGTGTGGGTTTTCGAGCTATAACGAAAACAACAACAACAAAAAACAAGTTCATAATCCAAGGTTTATTTCCAAACATTATCTTCGTATGAGATATCAACCCATTCTAGTGATGATTGTAAAATATTCATATAGACACGAATTCTGACATATGAAGTATAGCTCCCTCTTCATTTTATTTTTGAGATTTTCATGAAATAGCCAATGGTTTTTAGTATCCCAAAATTCTTTGTGTAGTAAAAAATTCAAAACCCTACCAGAGCTACTAGGAATTGTTCTTTTCCTAGACAATATCTCTCTTCCCCTAATCTCATGATTAGCCTAGTATTGTTGAAAAATATGGATCATTTTCAAAATCTTTGGCACTATCCTCCAAATCCTTGAAAATTATTGTGAAGAAGCCTTTGGCTCCTAACTCTAGATCCATGTGTCCTTTAGGCTACCATTTGTGGTGTATCCAACTTCCTAGGTCCCTTTTAATGAGTTAGAATCAAATAAATTTTCAAATAAGAGCTTGGCCTTTCATATTTTTTATTTAGCTATCAAGTTTGGTAGATCATACATCAGATTTGGAATCTTTCTCATATTTTGAAAGGCATTTTCCCTTGAAATCAATATTTCCATTTGACACCTAGGAGTGTAATGTCCATTCTCCTAGGATGTGCTTTGTTCATGAACCATGCCACATGAATCTAGTTCAGAGCTTACCATCTCCCAAGACAATGCTTCAATAGGAGGGGCTCACACCCCTCCCTCCAAGGGAAATCATAGTTGGGGATTAGTAACTTAGGCAATTAAAGTTCTGCCACATGTGAATTAGGGAAGTCTACAACAATTATTGCTGCCAAGTTTCAAGGGTCAAGAAGTAGAGGAACCAAAAACGCTAACAAAGTGCCTATGCCACTTTTCAGATTTATCTTAAAAATAAAAGGGTTAAAACATCTTTTCCACAAAAAGAGGTTCAGACTTTTCCTTTAATCAAATGCCTCCAATTCTTATCAAGCCAAATATTCAAGATTCAAGGAAAGGCCAAATCCCTATGACCTACCCCAACAGACCTGAAGGCCCAATCCCTATGACCTACCCCAACAAACCTTGGTCTTCCAGCCAAAGAGCCTTAGTGTGTGATATTGCAATGTTCACCACAACTTTTGGAATTTCATGAATCTTCTTCACAAATTTGGTAGGCCACAATCTTGTGATTTTGAACTACGCCTATATAAAAACAATAAACACATCGATGTTAAGACCTATGGAGCACAAGGGCAAACAAATCCCCTAGAGCTAAACAGCATCAAGAATTGCAAAAGTTCAACTAAGGTTTTCAAGCTTCAAAGCTAATAACATTTTTATGCATCAAGAATTGCAAAAGTTCAACTAAGGTTTTCAAGCTTCAAAGCTAATAACATTTTTATGGAACATGAATACTTATTTTCAATAAATTTATAACATAAATAAAAATTATTTCAATGTAATGTTTCTAATCATTTGTTATCTTTAATATTATTTTAAATAAAATAATACTTTGATGTTGTGCTCAATTCCATCTCTTTTATTTGCTTTAGGCCTCATCTTAAGTGAATTCTACGAACTAGTCTTTTCAATTAAAAAAACAAAAAAACATGATCATAACATCAGCTAAAACCTCAAACTATATGTCTCCTTTAAACATTATATCTCATTATAAAATGAAGTGGGACTCGAAGAAAGGTTAAACTCCCCTGGTGGATAGGGAAAACATGGAGCACAAAATGAGACCTTCAGCTCAAATTCAATCTTACTCATGTAAAACATAAGACAAGAAGAACATAGACAAGAAGTGGTTTGAAAGAAGAAAAGAAAGTACATTCCCTTACTAAGCATGTGGAAGCTCCTTTTAGTTGGACTCATCAGCGAAAGTCATAAAAATCGAACACTTTATAATGAGCCCCAACCAAAAAAGTCACTTTATAATGAGCCCCAACCAAAACAAAGCTATCTTCATCAAATTGATTTAGGTCTACTAATTAACATAATATTATTAAATTTGTTCTGGAGGTTTCATTATAAAGCTTAGGAATTGTCATGTTTGTTGAAATCTTTGTACCTTGTGATTAACAACTTTGTCTTTCCAGAAGCATATGATGTTATTTTACAACCAGAGTTGAGAAAAGTTAGGCACATGAGATGCTCTTGTTTTGTGTTCTTTTGTGTTACTGAGTTTGAACAATCTTTATTAGTCTCCTTCAATTGTGGCGTTTTTGTGATATTCTTTTGTGTTCTGAGCCTGCACAATCTTGATTACTGTTCTTCAATTGTGTGGTGTTTTTGTGATCAATTACCCTATGGAAGATGCATCGGAGAGACCGACTAGGTCAACAAGTTATATTGGAGACAGAATACATCATCAATAGTATCATCCCTCTGAAATTGAAGCTGTGAATATGTGTGGCAGAACTCCACACTGAAATTGGCTTGTATCATATCTGGAGTGGAAAATTGCTGGAAGGTTTATCTAATTGTCAAAATTAGTCCTAAAGTAGAATTAAATATGTCTTTTATTTAAGACACTTATTATATCAAATATCTAAGAAGCATGAATATTATTGAAAAAGAGTTGTATTAAATAGAACTGCAAGTCATCCAGCAAAATTTTGAATCTTATTGAAAAAAGAGTTATCTTAAATGGAACAGCAAGTCATCTAGCAAAATTTTCAGCTGCACACATTGAAAATCCATGGTCGTTAACATTTGAACCTGAGTGAATTACTGCCATTGTCTTTGAAAGGTCTTCTTGAATGTTCAGAGGATGAGTTGGGAAAATCTGCCCACAATTAGAAGGTAAAGTTATCTGCTCAAAGTCAATATAATGCAGCTCCAACAGGACCTCCCAGAAGAGCCAAGAGACATGATTCTTGTCTTGACTAAACCAGCGTAAAAACAGAATTTAGCAGTAAGATGTCACTGACTCCACTAAGAATACTTAAAGCACAGGGATTACAGACGGCCATTTTGAATCCAGCATATGGTTGAATGTTGACCTTAATTTATGCTCTGCTTCTACCACCTCCTCAGCCTGTCCAACCCGGATGCACTTCATTAGATGTTCAGAAGGAACAGATTGTTTGTCAAACTGCTAGTCTATAGTAGGACCATTTGATGATGGAGTCCTAGGACGCTTTAAAAAAGCCACTGATTCCATTCACAGAATTAGAAAATCCAATTATGCTCCATTTTGTAAAATGATCTAATAGAAAAAAAATGAGATATATATATATATATATATATGAAGTGCCCTGAAAATGCCCTAAAAATTAAACTATCCAGTGCACTTGAGACAATTACATTCCAGTATGCCAAATTAATTTTCAAGAGATGCCATGGCATTTTGCTACTAGAGGGCAATTAACAAATTGTACACAAGTTACCTGCATTTGGCGTCGGTGCAAGAGATACTGGCCCAGCAGACCCCGTAGCATGTGGAGCAGCAGAATTGGGATTTGTCATCCATGCTGCAAGAGAACTGGCAGCAGCCCCGGTAGGTTGGAAAGGCTGAAATCAAAGGGAATGAAGAGAATGCATTACTAAATGGCAACAAGACAACACAGACAAATGAAGTTTGTTGAATTCATTGCTGCAATCCTATCGCAATGATATATACCAGTGGTTGATTCAAATTGTGTGTCATGAAAGGAGGAAAAGCTGCTCCTTTTGGGTCTGTCCCCATAAATGGGTTTGATGAAGGCATAGGCACTCGACACCCATTTGAAGACGTACATGTATGATCGACAAACAGGGTCTTGATATCAGGATTAGGTCGAGGATTTTTACAAAGCTGATGTTGCCAATTGAGACTGGAAACAAACAGGCCAAAAGGAGACAATATAATATTAGTACCTTTGTCAAATCCCCTGTTCCCATCAAACTTTACAGAGAGATGGGCTGTCACATAATCAGCATAGAGATGGACTGTAACAAAATCAGCATAGGTCCATTTTATTCTCGGATCTATTGATATCCCTTTGACATAAAACTCTTTTCAACAATTGAATTTGAAAAAAAATTAGCACCTCAAGAGATTTGATCTTTCAGGAGTCTTGATCTACTTGATAGACCAAAATCTAAAACAAACCTATACACTTGGTACATCAAGAATTTAAAATAAATTCAACCTATGCAATGACTATATGTTAATTAATTTTACTATTATTAAATTTCATTTCAATTCTTGTTATTACAACTTTTCCATTTACTCGGCTGTAATATAAGCGTCTCAGATACAACAAAAGGAGGCATATCCAAAGTTGCCAACTCTGTTGACCTGATAAATAACTGCTGATTTGAATTTTCTAAAGCCTGTAGCGAAAACTGTACAAACATTCTTCTCAGCCAGAAGCTTCCATCAAGTATTAACCATGAGAAAGCATCCTACCTTTGATTTATCAGAGTTCGGAGCCTGGCAGCTTTGAAGGCCGGAAATTGGAGTTTGTCACAGAACATAGGATTGGCTTCCAACAATTTCTTGAGCTCCGAAAGTAAAGTGTCCCTCGCTGATTTTACATCCCCATATTTAGATAGCTGTGCATTCTCCCTACATATGCCAAACCCCAAACATGAACATCAGTATTTTGAGTCCAGTCCAACGAAAAGAGAGATAAGTTAGAAAAGTTACCTGAAGTTATCCAGGGGAATAAGCTGAGTGATCTGTTTGAACAGCTCTTCGTTGAACGAAGAGAAGACTTTTAGATCCTTCACCAGTATCTCCACGGCTTTCTCCCGATCTTGCCTGAAAATACTCAAATGATTATGTCTGATTCTCACAATATTATTGAGGAAAAAATCTCAGGCATTCGGATGAGAAAAGACATTAAGAAGAGGAAAGAGACCCTTACTTATCCAGAGCTTCCAAATATTTTTGTTTTCTGATCTCGAAGAAAAGTTTCATGGAATAGCAGTTGTCTTCCACCTTTGTGAAACCCGACAGGTATCTCTCGACCTCTTCCCATTCTCCTGCGTGTACTCGATCTTCAAAGTATTTCATGTTGAAGAAAAACATCGATTCCTGCTCCAACCTATTATTATCATAATTATTACACGATGACACGCACACCCATAACATCAGCTTCTCATTTACAGGATTACATACAAAACAACGCAAAATCAGGATCTGAGCATTAGAAAATGTTTGTTAAAAAATTACTTACTTGTGCACCGTATCTTTATACTTTTCCTCGTCAAGAAACTGCAAGATGAGGAAAACAAGTTCTCTGCTCAGAGATGTCATGGCTCCTCCCTCAACTCGCTCTGCAACTCGCTCCCCCTTGAAGATGAGATCTGTACAGCCAAACCCTAATATTTCCCCTGCTCCTTGGGTATTCTCCAAAAAGTCAATCTTGCAGGTACAAACTTAGTGTTGCGTGCGTTGTTGGAATCCAAGGGGAAAAGACAAGAAGCTCTATCTGTCCTCCTCTTTCTCTTTCAATAACGGAATTCTGAAAATGGGTATGGAAATCTGACCAGGAGTGAGTTTCCTACCATGCACTGCTGGAAGAATCTGCTACAGGAGTCTTGCTCATTTATCCACGCCTCTGCAAAATACCAAGCTGTAATACATGCGTGAATCCCTAGGAGAATAACCTCAATTTCTTATAAAATAATACTCAAGGAGGACAACCTCAAATTCTGGTTAAATACACAAGCTTGAAGCTGTAGCCCAGGCAATTTCCAGCACCCTGCGCACCCATCAGTTCCCTCCACTTTCTCATAACAATCTACAGCAAAAACAGGGGACCAACATCTCTTTATCCTGTACTTCTCGTTGGATTTCTAGGTGATAACCCTCCGATGCACTCCTTTTCTTGAAAGATAAGCATAACACTTTTCAATAAATAGAATTAACAACATCCAAATTTTAAAAATCAAACGCCTTTTTCTTCTGTACTCATTCACCTATAAAACCGATGGCGTGGGCTGACAAAACCCAGCATTGGCATAAGTGCAATTAAACCATAAATTATGATTTCGTGCTTGAACTGATTTGGGGCGTTATATGAAGTATTATTGGGTCACAAATGAACAGTAACAGCAGAAAACCTAAAACCCACAAATGTGAACAGTAACCTCGGAAAACTTAAACACCATTGGATTATGACGCATTAAGAACCATAAAAATCTGTTTCCGCCATATTCCGACACAGACTGCCGACAAAGTACGTTTTTTGGTCCAAATAGACAGCTCGTGGTGGCCCAATTAGTCGTCTTTCTCATAATGATGACAAGATCCATCAGGTTTATGTGAATTCAAATCATCGTTCCATTAATCTATTCCCTAACTAAACAATCTTTCATGATAATTAATTATAACAATAACAATCATCCAATGTTTCAGAAACATGCATTGGTGGTCCATGCATAGTTTAATCTTCATTCACAGAATGCGTCCAAATACCCCGACCCCACAAACATATCATTCTTCCTATTTTTCCATGTTACACTGTACCAGGAAAACGATCTTCTTGTCCCTAGCTGCGCAGGTTTAAACTTAATCAAAATGCACTCTTCTTAAGTTTAAATTTTAGTGTACTGTACGTTGGAACCTGGAATTTACGCGCTGATGGTGCTTCCAACCCGCCATGTTTACCTTTCGAACATTTCAGAAGACCTCGACAAAACTATTTGTTTTTTGTGCAAAGATTTCCTCTCCTCCTATCAAAAGAATTTGAAAAACTTGTCGAAATTCGGAATCGATTGGAACTTCTAATTGCTTTGTGGATCTGTATTGTTAGAGGAAAATTTGCAATATGATTAAATACGTTTAGAAATGGTTATTGAGATGAAGAGGAAGAAAAGTACTCTTTGAAAAAATTGTAACTAGAATCTTTTAATCATAAATGGGAACTTTTATCACAATCCAAAATTTATATATGGTAAAATCATATCTTTATAAATAGTGATCATTCTCATTATTTGAATGTAATATATATGAAATACACCCAAAAAAAAATGAAAATGTTTTTACCTTTATCCAAGTTTTATATAATGAGGAAAGTATATCTTTTAAAATATTCCCTAATTTTAATTTTATATGATATTGACTTATTGGTTTATTAATATAGTCTTATCTCATTTATATATATATGTTTTGTTTTGTTGTTGGTTTTTTTATTTTGTTTTTTGTTTGTAGTTTAACTTTATTTGTTTGTTTATTGGTTCCCAAAATTTTTTTATGTGATTTTTACTAAAGATATTTTTTTAATGATGTAAATTAGTAATTATTACATGAATGATGTAGATGTAAGTCATATGAGTTAAAGAAACTCTTTCCCATTATAAATATCATAAAGAAAAACAAAAAATTTAAACAGAAAAAGGTTATATCTTAATTTTAAATTTCATATATGAAATATTATTTGGAATTTTAAATTAATTGAAATTTAAAAAATATAATGATTATTTAAAA
This sequence comes from Pinus taeda, assembly GCA_000404065.3. Taxonomy (NCBI): domain Eukaryota; kingdom Viridiplantae; phylum Streptophyta; class Pinopsida; order Pinales; family Pinaceae; genus Pinus; species Pinus taeda. Next base: position 74,665 of record APFE030164179.1, read on the forward strand.
TATTTAAGTTTTAAATACTATTTTGAATAAAATCATGGTTAAGTAAAATGTTTTTATATTTGGTGGTTATTCACTGGGATAATACATAAATTAAATGGTTATACATCAATTCATGATAAGTATCAAAATACTTAGCTCCATGATACATCTCATATTGCACATATTTAAAAAAACATAAAAATTAACTAAATATAACATTGTTTTAAATTATTATTGTTATTAATAATAAATAATTAATGTATGAGTTAAACATATATACAATTTGAAAAAGATGTAATAATATATTTAGGCATGGAAATTCACTCTCACTTTAACATGAAAAATCTTAAATTATAAATAGCTCGTGTTACAATACTATGTCTTATCAATACCACATATTCAATATGAGGTGTTGATATGACATTTTTTTAATTAATTAATTGGAGATAAATTAATAAAAAAATATAACTAATTTGGAAATAAATGTTAATCTTTATTCTTTAAAGGTTAAATCTCTACCATCCCATGACAACTACTACTAATTAAATTAAAATTATAAAAAAATTATTCTAAAATAAACACACTTATCAACATCACAAAAAATTAATCTAAATTAAATATTAAGTTGATACTAAAAAATTAATATAAATTAAATGATATTTAAGTTAGAATGTGTTAGCCAAAATAGAACAAAATACTATTATTTCCTTCTTCTTTTTTAATATAAATTTGTGTCAACTTCATGTTAAACCGAGCCCAACAACATAATACTATTATGTAATTATCTTACATTTTTAATTTAAAAACTAGGATTAAATTTTTAATTTAAAAACTAAGATTAAGTTAAGACCTTCAACTTCATGTTGAACAGAGCCAAACAACATAATACCTATTACCAATACCTATTTATCTTAGGTTTTTAATTTAAAAATTACAATCCAATTGAAAAGAAAAAGTTAAGATTTAATTATTCCTTATTGAATTTGAAATACCACAAAAATCTTAAATCTTAATCTTTAATATGTAATATTTTTAATTTAAAAATAACGATTAAGTTAGGATCTTCAACTTCATGTTGAACGAAGTCAAACAACATTCTATTATTATCTATTTATGTTACAGTGTTAATTTAAAAATTAAAATCCAGTTTGAAATGAAAAAGTTAAGATTTAGTTATTCTTTATTGAACTTGAAATTCAGAAAATCTTGAATCTTAATCTTCAATAAGTTAAATATTGTTATGAATATTCCAGAGCATTTTTCTAACGTTAAATTCCTATCATCACTTTATAACTATTGTTAATTAAAATAAAATTACAAAAAAATTATTCTAAAATAAAAATACATCTCTTCACAATTAAAAAAATAATATAATTTATTTTTAAGAAATAATATAATTTATTTTTAAATTAAATTATATTTAAATTAAAACTGATTAAAAATAAATAGAATAAAATATTACATAGTCAACCGCACAATACTAGTACGTAATTATCTTTCATTTTCAATTTAAAAATTTTTAAATATTTAATTTGTGGTTAGGACCTTCAACTTCATGATAAACGAAGCCCAACAGCATAATACTATTAGGTAATTATAATAATTTAAAAATTACAATCCCGCTTGAAAGGAAAAAGTTCATGTTGGGTTATTCTTTATTGAACCTGAAATTCGGAATGCAATTTCCTTAAAATTCGTTATGAAATTTATAGAAATTGCAACTTCTGATGACTTAATCAAATTCAACCACTCAAAATTCTCGAATTATGCAATAATCTGGATCTTATACCAAACTCTTTTATAATTAAAAAAGCCCTGCAAACCTTTTATTAAATATTTAAAATTCACCGAATTCAAAAATCCTGAAATTATTTACATGTCCATTTCAAGGCAAGAATTTCATCACACTCAAAAAATTTCTATTGAATTTTCATCCAAAATTTTAGGGTTTGTCGCCGGTTGTTTTGACCATACATTCATACCCAAAACTTTGACATTGGGAAATCTCGCAATCATACAAATTTACAATCCCGATCCAAATCGTTTAAAATTAATAATAAAATAAAATAAAAATCGTTCGCCGGAATTGGTGGAGACTGGCCGGAAATGGCGGGTTTCAATTACCGCTCCAAGCAGGCCCCTGGCTGATCTGACATAATCTGGAGTCTGAATGACACCAATCAATCCTTTATGATCCGTCGCTTTCGTGCATAGTGGGAAGTAGCTGTAACTGTCCGGTCACCGGCAGTATGCAATAAGGGCCGTGCAGTGAGTGAGAAGTAGACTTGCTTATCAACCGTGTCTGTTTATGGAGTTCCGCCTCCCACGTCTGGTAGCGGCCACGAACCATCGCATCGCATAGATAGAGGCACCACAGACTAGATTCGACATGTGTACAGTTGGATCCTGGCGCTTCCTTCGGACTGATCGGTAGGTACGGAAAATTTATATGTATATATAGCACATCACAGTGTTACAGGCACTGACAGGATCGGTAATATCATCATAGTGTACCCAAAGCTGAAATCAATGCACGTGGTCGTACATTGGGATGGCCGACAAAGAGACGGTGGTGTGGAGCTGTTCAATCAGACAACTAACACCGGAAAATGACGCCTCCATCGTCCATGTGACCATGTGACTTCACAGTGGCGCTGATCTTTTTTTTAAACTGTAACGGCCGGACAAAAGCAAAAGCAACTTCCTGCTACTCGTCATTTAGGTTTACTTTCCCGGTGACGCGCCATCTCGAAATTCACGGCAGAGCAGCGACACTTCACGAGTGCGTGCGTGCGGGCTGAAACTCGCTTTCTTTCTTCTGGCATCTCCAATCTCGACGCTCACTCGTGCCTTCCGTTCCCGGTGCCGCCGGAGTTTGAAAATCGCACCGAAGATGCCGGCCGGTTTTTACTATACGCCGACAATGCGTCCAGTCATCCGACACACCGGCAAAATTGAAGCCCCGGACGGGCGATATCTTCGTCGATTCCGTTCCCGATGCTGCCGGGAAGTCTACTGTTGTGAAAAACGAACCAAAGATCCTCGCCGCTTTTTGCAGCAACGCGTCCATTCATTCCGACTTACCGGAAAATTGAAGTCCCCCGGAAGATATCCAACCTACCCCAGGAGAGCGACAGCGAAAAATAAATACGCTTTATTCAAGATCGTAATCATCTGCTGCTCCAAAGATCAAGATTATGAAAATGTTCAGAAACTTGTCTTTTCCGGATGACTTCCAAGAAATTGCAACCTGGTCCCGACCACGCACGCTTTGAATAAAATGTGCGTCTGATTAGAGGCGTTAGATAATGGTAAGTCTTCTGGCATGTAGTCCCTGTCATGTAAAGTTTGCATCTATCTCGAAGGTTTTGATTTCCAGTGGTTGGACGCAGTGGTATTCCATGTGCGTCTAATCAGAGGAGTTTGATGATGGTAAGTAGTCTCTGTCATGTAAAGTTTCCATCTGAAAGGTTTCCAGATTCGGTGTTTCGATGTAATGGTATTCCATATGTAATCACGTTATTAAAGGATTAAAGGTTTTGGGACGGGTTTAAACTTTATGATAAATATTTCTTGTGCTTTGATAATTAAATGGTAAAGTAATATTTTATTTTTACCATACTTCGTAAAATAAAATTTATAAATAAGATTACGGCCAGAGTTAACCAGTTTGTCATAGGGTATTAAATGACTGGTTAGCTGCATGCACTTTAATTTTATAATACACTCCATTATTTTTCATTTATCTCATTATGGGCGGCGGTATGTTATAAAGTTAAAGGGCATGCAACTAACCAGTGATTTCATGCTCTATGGCAAGTTGGTTAACTCTTGCCTAAGATTACAATTTTATGATTAATGTAATTTTCGTAGTTTATTTTTTTGTGTCAGAATTGGGAAATGAATTCTCATTAACCCCCCTCATTTTTTGTTTGGAATGTTCAAATCTGAACCTTAATTTTGATGAGGTAATTTTTGCAGTTAATTTTTCTTTAGAATTGGGAAATGAATTCTCATATCCCACTGTACAAATTTTGTTGGTCTGGAGTGTTTAGAGTTGAACCTTAATTTTTCCCTATTTTTTAATTTTGATGTTTTTATAATAATTTGATGAGGGAATTTTCTAAGTTAAAATTTCGTTAGAATTGGCCAATGAATTCTCATTATCCCAGACTACAATTTTTGTTTGGAGCGTTCAAAGTTGAATCTTAATTTTTTAATTTGCGTGTTTTTATAATAATTTGGTGAGGAAATTTTGGCACTTAAATTTTGTTGTTAGAATTAGGAAATGAATTTTTATTATTTTATAGTACAACTTTTTGTTTGGAGTGCTTAAAGCCGAAACTTAAGTTTTCCATTTTATTTTTTTTATAAGAATCTGACGATATAAGTTTATGGTGAATTTTATTATTATGGTTTTTATAATAATTTGATAATATAGGTCTTGATAAGATTATGATTATGGGGTAGATTTCAAATAAACATGTAAATATAAAAGTAGGGTAAATATATAAAACATGTTTTTTATATTTACCCCATAGTTATGGTAAATAAATAAAAATATAAATAAATTAGAAGTTTAGTAAATAAATAAAATCTCTTTTATATTTACTCCATGAATCTCTTTATATTTTAAAAAAACTCAAAAAAGAGGTTTTATTTAGGTGAAGCCTATGGGTCAAATACCAGGGAACAAATAATTATTAATACCATGGGTCAAATACCATGTTTATAAATGAAGTATGGTAAATAAATAAAAATAAATCAAATAAGATTAGAAATCAACATCGAATTATATAGCTAGCCTATGGGCCAAATACCATGATAAATAAAAGAGATGTGATAAATAAATATATATAAACCAGAGCTATGGTAAATAAATAAAAACATATTTTATATTTATTCCATAAACCTCTTTATACTTACTAGCAGTCAAAAAGAGGTCTTATTTAGGTGAAGCCTATGGGCCAAATTATTATAAATACCATGCAAAAAAATATTATTATTATTATTATTATTATTATTATTATTATTATTATTAAATCTAATATTCATATTATAATATTAATTTAATAACTTTGGATTAATACAATATTGAATTTGTTATATTATATAATATATATTAATATATCATGATATATATTAAACTCTAGATATTATATGGGAGGGAAGAACAAAGACAGAGCGATAACGGTGGAAAGACAGGGGGAGTGATAAGGAAGAGATGGAGATAAACTGAAGGAGAGGGGAGAGGAGGAATGAAGAGAGAAAGAGGGAGAGGAGTGAGAGGTAGAGAAGAGTAAGAGAGGGAGAGGGAGACACAAAGATGGAGGGGGGGGAGAGAGAGAAGGAGAGAGGGAGGGAGATAGTGAGAGGATTGGAGCGTAGAAAGAGAGAAAGAGAGATGGGGAAAGAGAGAGGAAAGTAGCAGAGAAAGGGAAAGAGAGGAAGGATGAGATAGAGTACTTGTGAGAGAGGAGGAGAGAGGGAGGGATAGAGAGATGAAGTTGGAGGGGGAGAAAGGGAGGGAAGAAGAAAGACATAGTGAGTGATAAGTGGGGAGAGAGAGGGAGTGACAAGGGAGAGATTGAGAGAGAGTGTGTATGTTTAGGGGTGAGATAAAGAGACAAAGAAGGAGAGATAGAGGGAAGGGGGGAGAGAAGGAGAGGAGAAGGGATATAGTAACATAGTTGGAGAGAGAGAGAGATGCGGGAAGAGAGAGGATTGGAGGGAAAAGAGAGAGAGAGAGAGAGAGAGGATTCGAGGGCAGAGAGAGAGAGAGTGATAGGAGAAGAGAGAGGGAGGTAGGAGAGAAAGGGGGAGATAAGAAGAAAAAGCGACAAAAATTGAGAGAGAGGAGAAGAGTGATGGGGGGGAGAGAGGATTGGAGGGAAAAGAGAGAGAGAGAGAGAGAGATGGAGTTGGAGGGGGAGAGAGGGATGGAGAGAGGGAGGAAGGGACATAGAGATTGATAGATATGGACTGAGAGAGCACATGTGTTTAGGGGGTTGATATAGAAAGACAAAGAAGGAGAGATTGAGGGAAATATAGATATAGATGGAGGGAGGAGAGAGGGAAGAATATTTCTTACACTAGATGCATTTATTTCAGTGTAGATGGTGATTTCTAATGCTATTTGATTGCTTGCACTAGATGCATTGATTTTAGTGTAGTTGTTGATTTCTAATGATATTTGATTTTTTGCACTAGATGCATTGATTTCAATATAGATGATTTATAATCCTATTTGATTTCTTGCACTAAGTGCATTGATTTCAGTGTAGAGGGTTATTTCTAATCCTATTTGATTCCTTGCACTAGATGCATTGATTTTAATGTAGATGTTGATTTCTATTAACATAGTTGGAGAGAGAGAGAGAGAGAGAGAGAGAGATGGGGAAGAGAGAGGATTGGAGGGAAATGAGAGAGAGGGAGAGAGAGAGAGAGAGGAAAAAGATAGAGAGAGTGATGGGGGAAGAGAGGAGGTAGGAGATAAAGGGAGAGAGAGGAAGAACAAGAGACATGATTTGGGAGTGTTACACAGTAAAATGTCACAGTCATCCTATCAGTCTCCCTACTGTGTCATAAAATCACATTCACCTTACTTATGCTCTCTGAAATGGCTAAAACCCTCTTTTCCTAAGTTAATTGAATCATCGCGTCTGTTTGTTGAATAACCGCGCTGACAGGCGGAGGATAATGTAACTGCTGCGCTGCCAGCGCGGAAGCACACGTGTTTTCCACGCTGGTCCAATTTCACGAACAGCACGCCCTCCACTTGTATCGTTGTGCGCTGACCAGACCTCTTCTATAATTGATTTGCGATGCCAGCGCGCCAGCCCATTTTTGCACCCGCGCTGATCCTGTTTAGGCGAGTTTGTTTTAATAGCCAACCTTCCAGATGACTCCAGACTTGGCTGTTAGCATTGCTGAGGTCGCCATCCTTTCTCTGGCATGTCTGTTCGACTGATCATCCACTTCTCATGGGGGAAAGCTCATCCTTTAACTATTCATGGAGACTCCTTCTCCTTTATAAGCCTCCTCCATTGCCCATGAGCAGCTAGTTTGGAACATATAGACTTTGATTGAGGAATTCTTAGTGCATTAGTGCTGCTCTTTGTAGGCATTTGGTGTGTTGTGTGAGGATTGCTTTTGAGCTTGGGGAAGGTTATGAGTTTGTTGCCTTGTATGTGAGAGAGAGACCTCTTTGACTTGGGAGATTTGTTTCAAAGGTGAATGCTTGGAAGACATGCTGGCTGGACCCTCTAGAGAAGGACTTAGCGTCAGGACTTTGGTTGTACCTTACTCTATTTTCTGATTAATAAAGATAGATGACTACTCTTATGGTTCCATTTCCATTTGTCCTATGAATGATTAATGTGAATTGTATCCTTCCTGACTGGTACATAGTTGTTTTTAGTAGATTTTATGCTTGTGTTTGTTCTCTCTTTGCTTGTGCAAGTGTCTGTCCGCGAAGATAGTGGAGGACTGTGATAGGCTGGAGCAAAGGAGCGAGAGGATCATCTCTTCGTCAGACATAGCATTGGAATCCAAGTAGGTTTCTTTTACCCACTTGTTAATTACAACTAGGAACCTGCAGTGTAGCATTGTTTGATTGTTGCTAGACCCCCTTTGGGCTAGTAGGGATCGCCTTTATTCGTAGAGGGGATTTACCTCTCCAACAAGACCCATTATCGGGCTATAGGAATTGTTTGTGTTCGCACTCATAATTTTACTTCACCACAAATTGGCGACTCATCTGGGGAGCCAATCCTTTTGTTTGTCTTGTTTGAGATTTCATGATTTCATGTGAACTTTTCTAGTTCCACTTTTTCCCTTTGGTTCTGTTTATTTTCTTCTGCTTACTAGTCTGAGTTTGAAATTCATAGTAGTAGATCTGGTCCCTGTTTTAAATTTTTATTTTTTTTCTTGGCTCCCTTGCTCAGAGCGCTTAATTCACTAACAGTCACGTTGATCAGCGTGATATGCTGAGAAACAATCACACCGACTGACCTGTAGCACTTGTTGTCAGTCAAGTAGTCGCACCGATGCCTGTAAGTGAAGATTAGGGTTTGTCCCCAATCTTGGCCAGTGTGTTTTTCTCTCATGATTTCAACCTCGTAAGCCTTTTAGATTGTTTTCTCTTGACTAGAAAGCTACTTTTCATTTGGTTTTGTTTTCTTGTTGGCTTATCATCTTTCTGCTTGATTTCTTGAGTCATCGGATGGTTAGTGACACTAGGGATTCTATATTGTCGTCCATTCAACTAATTGTGAACTCAGTGAGTCAAGTTGTTGTTGTACTTACTCTTTGCATTTCGTTTGTGGTTATTTTACAACTTTGACCTCCATTACACAGGTTTGAAAACTTTTCGTTTGCTTGTCTAAACTTTTCTTTTCTGGCATGGATTACATTGCTTATCTTGCTTTTGCTAAAGTGAGTGCTTCATTAGTCTGAATGAGTCTCTCTTTTCATGTTTTCATTTTCTTGAAGTGCTAATTGTCTCGAAAACATTTCATTGAAGTGTTGCGTGTGAAAGTTCATTTCATCATTTCATGAAAAAGTATGAAATTATGGTTTGTTGCATCATTATGCTACGATAGTCAACATCATTAAAGACTAGGATTACATTAGCATTTAAAAAAGAAAAGAACTCTTTTGCTTTTGAAAGGATTGTTAGAAATGTACTTGTCAGAATATTAGGAATTGGAATGCATTTTTCATTAGTTTATTTTTTTGAAAAGTTAAGTAGTGAAATATCATTTTGCTTTCAGTTGCTTCATTGTTTATATTTGATTATGTATTTTCTACCCTCTCTAGCGTAGGAAATTCATCGAATTGAAAGGGTCTTGTCTCATTTAGTTGCATTTAAGGTCTTTCGAGTCACATTGCTAAGGCTTGAAAACTGAGACATAACTTAAGGTAAACTTAAAAATGAATTCAATTAGCCTAAGGTGCATTTGACACCTAACAATCAAATATAGAAGGTCTAGGCTAGAGACGTGTTATGGTGTCTTTAAAGCTAGCAATTATCGTTAGCTTTGGCATTAGACAATGATAGTATAGATTTGTGCTCCCCATATCGTCGAGTATATAATGGGAGACCCCTTAGGCTACAATCCTTTATCCTTAGGAAGTTGAGTCGGCTGGCTTGCAAATGTGATACACCGAACATAGCATTCGGGGAGATTCCCTAGTCATACTTCTCAGTTTGCTGGGAGGTATTCTGCAGTTCACAGTTGCCTGGTAATATAGTTTATCTAGATCATCCAAAGCAGTCATTTGATATTTTTGACTCATTAAACTTAAAATATCATTCAATCACTTGTCCTTTTGAGCTCATTTCTAATCAAAATAGATGGAGTCATCTTTGTTTCTTTCTTGACTCTTAAAAATGAAAGAGCACCAATCTATTTATGCGTCTTAATAATTGATTACCCATTATATGATAACATCCTATTAGTCTTTTCTAGACCAAATTGTGAGTTTCCCCTAAAGAACATTTTAAGGCCTTGAAGTTTATTTATCTCTTTTCCATTAACTAAGACAAGGTCATCGTGGGTGAACCATCTCATTTGCCTAGTTCCTTTTCCTCTCCTCTATATGAAAGATTGTCTGAGGAGCCATTTCATGAGTTACCAAAGTCACTCAAGGACCAAGGTGTTGAACTAGGAATTATTCTAAGCATCCAACCTTTGTCATCTAATCCTCCACCTACTTTAGACATTGGCTCATCTGCTGATCTTGGCCTGGAATCTCCAGACAATCCCATTCAAACTCCTGAGAGTTCACCAACCACTGACAGTTAGCTTGGACTAGTTATCTATCCTCTGCATCCTTTGTTTGAACCTATTGTGATATCACCACAGTGTCCTTACAAGCCATACGATCAGTCGATTGTTCCCTTGGAATTATCCCCTCGTACTTCTTCAGACGTTCGCCATCATTTGTTCCCAGATATGGAACCCAAAGGCGATGCTCCAGTCGCCTCTTCGGTGGAGTCAGAAGTTTCTACTCCACATATTGTCGAAGAGGAAGAACATCCTTTTCCTCTTGAAGTTTTCCCCTATATAGGGGGTATTCTCGCTAGTGTGCCACCTAATTATGTGTCTTTGGCATTTTTGGTTTCAAGTAAACCTAGTGCCTCATCCCTTTACCATAACCCTATTTGGGCATCAGGCACCATGCCTACTTCACATCCATTCATTGTAAACTCAACCTCCCAACATGTTGTTACCTAAGTCCTGGTGCAACCCACCATTCTGAACCCTCTTGTATCGTTAGTCCCAATCACCCATCTGGTTCAACCGGTGGTCTCAAGGAATGTCTCTGTCAGTTCCTCCATCCCTCTGGTCAGTGGCTAAGCTGTGCCACCACCTTGGGGGGGAAACTAAATGTTTCTATGGTTTCAGGCGCAACCAATGTGAGTGGCTCACAAGCTCACATGCTTGGTATGAACTAGCCTTGTTCTGGCGTTATTCACAACCATGCTAATTCATCTGGATCAAGCAATGTCCAGTACCAACAAGTTCAAAATCCCGTTGGTTTGTATGGGTCAAGCAATGTCCAGTATCAACAGCCCTATGAGGCTCAAGTCCAATACCAAACTCCTTACATTCCATATGGTTCTCAAGGAATGGTTAATCAATCGTACACCCTTCAATTTTGGCAGTCATTTAGCCTGGATCATCCACTTTCCAGGGTGGCTATGGCTAGATTCTGTTTGGAAATTTTATGGGCACTATTCAAGTACCCTTGCAATAGAAAGGACAACCTCTACAACAACAAGGGCAACCTTTGTTACTGCAAGGGAAACCTTTGTTGCAGCAAGGGCTATTCGCAGAACAGCAAGGGAAAATGATCCCACGGTAAGGTCAACTGCAACAACCACAATGGAAATGCTTGCAATAGTTGTAGAAAACCATCCAGCAGCAGGTGCACTATTCTCCGCAAACCATGTCCTCGTAGGGCCAACCTCTACAACCACAGGGACAAATTTTGCAACTGTAGGGCCAACCCTTGCAGCAGCCAAACCAACCCGGGTAGCAGCAACCCTTGTATACATATCAACAGGGTCAACCCTTGCAAGGGCAACACCAGGGTCAAGTCTTATAGTAGCAGGCCCAAAATCCTAATGTCCTAGGTCAACAAGTCTAGAATCCTTCTGGCCAAGGGCAGCAGGTACAAAACCCTAATGTCCTAGTTCAACAGGTACAGAATCCTTTTGGTCAAGGGCAACAGGTACATAATCCCTATGTCCAAGGGCAACAAGTGTATCAACCTTATGCCCAAGGACACCAGGTCCAAAATCCTCTTGTTCAAGGACGACAGGTTCACCACCCATATGTTCAGGGACAACAAGTGCAATATCCATATGTCCAATGTCAACAGGCACAACAACCTTTTAATCTGTACATTACTTATCAACAACCTATTATTGAATAGTTCTAAGGTATTCAAGGTCAAAATCCCCCCTATGGCCAAGGTAATCCACAATGGGAGCAACCTCAAATGCCATATGGCCAAAATCCCCCACTATGGAGACAAAATCCTTACCAATATGGAAGGGGTCCTCCGCTCAGACCTGCTTACCAACATCCAATGCCTTTTAATACTCAATTGCCATTATTGGCCACACTAGAGTTGCGAGATGTGTCTCACCTTATGAATGATCCAATCCATCATTTGCCATACTGGCCTCCGGTGACATCCAAGATAGAAAGCGATTGTCCAAAGTTCGATAGGACAGCAAAAGAAGATCCTCAAGCCCATGTGATTACATATCACCTATGCTGCTCTTCGAACTCTTACATTGATGATTCCATTCATCTTTGTCTTTTGCAGCAAACCCTCATAGGCACTACAACCAAGTGGTACATTGAGCTTCCTCGAAGTACTTACCATGAGTTTAACTCTTTAGCCATGGCTTTCCTCACACATTTCTAACTGTTGGTTCACTATGAAACTGGAACCTATTTGCTCACATCACTTAAGAAAGATACTGCGACACACATCTCTGATCACATCCATGAATGGAGATGTAGATGTCGCTTGATCAAATTCGAGATTGCTGATCAGTTGCTCACTAAATGGTTCACTAAATTATTCATGGTCCCAATTGCTCACGATATAGCTATGGGTGGATGTGTTGCTGAAGAACAAGCCATTGCTCATGCCTAGTACTTAGATCTAGTCTACTCTCAGTATGGCACTTTGTATGAGTTATTATCCAATGCTCCACGGCCATCATCCAATCCCATGGCATGAGTCCCAAGATGTACCTCCTCTCGATGGAGTTATTGGTTCAGTATCCCAGATCCCTGTTAAATCTTCCTCCAAACAAAAGTCAGTCTCGAATGTTGTTCCCAATAGTTCTTCCCAGAATCCTCCTGGCCCTGGTAAGATCTCAGAGGTCCATGATGTCCAGTCTATCGTGTTATCACTCAAAATTTTCTCTAGAAGTTATTAGAAGAAATAAAATGACTGAGGTAATCACAAACCAAATTTTGGGCATAGGCTCTAGCCAACCTATGTCCAGAGAGGGCTCTATCCATACGATTTAGCTTTGTTTGATGGGATATTAGGCTAGTTCTTAATGTTCAAGGGGTTTTTGATTTGTATTGAAGATTGGATGGTGGGGGTCTTTAAACAAATGGATAGGATGATGTCTCTAGTCCATTGGGCTATGGAGTCAACAAAAGAGCAACAGGATTGGATCAACTCACTAAAGGGAATGTTCAAAGGGAAAGATAGCAGAGTAGAGTGCAGGTCTTAGGGCCAGAGGGGTGAAAAAGGTTTTAACCAGAGTGAGAGAGAAATTAAGAATTCTCAGACTGGGATTGAAACGAGGAACAAAGGGTAATCAGAAACAGAGAGAAATTAAGAATCCTTTGCTATAGATTATAAAGAAACAACCTAAAGTACAGAGCATTTAAGAATTCCTTAACTTAGATTATCAATAGAAAACATGTATTTGCCTAACTGTAATAACATAGTGTAATTAAACAAATTTTGAGACAATAATCCAGTTATGGCATTCCAATTTAGATAAACATTATGGAAAACATTTAAGAGATAACAACAATGTGAGAAAATACTTGTCTGCACTTCGCTCTACACATGAATCCTTTGAAATATCTAGTCTTCTATTCATCAATCCAACTTGCTGGCTCAGTCAATGCTCCAATGGCTTTACAATATTTTAATCAAGAAGTCTATAGAAATGTTTAATAATCCACACACTTTAAATTCTGAAGTATTTATACTAAGGTTTTCTTACAAATATCTCAAACTGACTTGATATTTAATCTAGGAAATACAAATATCTTCTCAGAGGAAGATAGAGACAGCTAGTGAAATGTTTTCATGCTGTCCCATTTATTGTGGTACAACTGGCTTTATGGTTTGATTTTAGCTCTTTATGCTCTTTGCTGTTTGGATCATTATGCTGGAGGCTTTATTTACTTTAGTCTTTCCTCTAATACTCTTTGACTTTGATACTCTTTCACTCTTATGACCTATCTTTATCCTTCACTGTGTCTTTCCCTTTTACTGTACAATTTAACCTTTTATCGTGTGTTTCAAAAGTAAATTCTTTTGTTTTTATGTGTATCAGCATCGAGAAATGGATATTTATCAAGTCTCTGTGTGTTTCATTTGCTTTTCTTCTAACTTTTCATTTGTTTGTCTTCTAACTGCGTCTTAGGTCTGATTCCCCTAATTTGACTGTCAATGCTCTATATAAGTGTTTTCTTCTTGGCTCTGTGTGTAACTGTCTTCTTCTTTGTTCATTGTATAATGGTCTTCTTCTTCTTAATATAGGATTTTAATAGGTTTCTTGTCGAGTCTTGCAGTAAACAGGTTCTGTGACTAGTATCAGAACTGTTTATCCAAGCTCTCGTCTTCAGCTGGTTATCTGCAAAATTCAACAATAATTAAGAAAATACAGGCTTGGCAGGGAAAGCAACTGATGGCTTTGTGGCATAGGGATGCCTGGGGAAGAGGTAATGGCAGTGTTTTGGACATAAATGGAGGTGGAATTACATCACATAGGTTCAGGGTGGTGCTGAAGGGTTTAGCGGGTTTATACTGTGAAATGGGCAAAAGGCACGAAAACGAAGGTTTTCAGGGTTTTAAGCATAACGAGCAAATTTTTGAATATGACGCGAAATTTCATATTATAGATAATAAGCAGTTTATCGGGTTGGAGGGGAGGCGGTATTAAGGGTCATCGCGCCGACTATGAGGTGAAGGTGATTTTTAGGAGGGGTCACCCGATGTAGTATAGAGCATGACACATAGTCATCAGGGGGTCGGCGAAAACTGCCTTATCGGGCGGGTAACATTTGGCCATCGAGCATGGCCGATATGGTTGTTGAGCGTTGAATTTAGTGGATGTTGATCAAACAACAATTGGGAAAGGGAAACACACGGGTTATAAAAGCTTGGGTTTAGGAGAGGCCCAACACTTTAATCTTCGGAGGTATCATTTTATTTAAGAATAAATCGCAGGTTTAAAGCCATCGGGTGGGGCTTAATGAATCGGTTTAACTCTTTGGGTAAAGGTCAGGTATCAGGTGAGGCTGATATAGCTGTGCATTGTTGGATTTGAGCGTGGATGATCATATGGTGGTTGGGTCGATGAAGTAGCATGGGTGAAATGTATGGAGGCTTGGGGGGGCCCGAAGCTTTAGTCAGAAGTGATTTGTGTATATTTGGGGTTAATGGGGGTTTTATTTGTTTTGTCAGGATAAGGTTAAATCTATTAGTTTCTATTAAAACTAAGGGTTGGGGGTATTTACATAGGGATTTAGTTAATATACGGGAAAATGGTTTTATCGGGAATTATATAATAAAGTTAATAATTAATATGAAATTGAATGGGCAGAGTGGGTTTTTCCAAAGTAAAAAGGTAAAATGTATGCATTTCACGCACTTTGCTTTATACTTAGGATAAAAGGATTTTTATGGGATTTTAAGTGAAAAGGGATTTTCATTTTTTCCTAGGCAAATGGTGTTTAACCTTAGGAAAAGGGGTTTTGTAAGGTTGATGAGGGAAAATGGATTGTATGAAGGGGGAATGATTTTACGAAGGGGATTCTAGCACTTATGTCCATAAGTCATTAAGCCGAGGGTCCAGTCTTGCCAAAAGTCAAAGAAATGCTCTAAGCCTCTTTGACTCACAGGATTTAAAAGTACTAGAACATACCTGTGGATAGGAAATTAGTAAGCATAGGGGAAAAATGATTAAGAGGGATTTAATCACATGAACTTGTAAACCTTTGCCTTTGCTTCCATAGTTGACCATACATGTTGAAATATGTGTATAAGCATGATGCATGTGCTTTGATCCAATTAACTTTGTAGTTCAACAACCTTTCTTCTACTTACCCATTTCTTACCTCTAACATGGTTTCTTCATTTATCTTTCTTTTGAAAAATAATCTATCTAATTCTAACCTTATATCATCCAAGGGCTCAGATTAAGCTTATGAGCTCCTCTTATTTTCTCTACCTAATTATGATATGCTAAGATTAAACTGTTTGGTCAGATTTCATTCTCTAACTATAAACGTAAAATTCAAATCATGGAATAACCAATATTAAACAGTCTAATTACCATGGAGTGTGGCATGAATAACAAGTTGCACACAGTCATTATTATGCATAAAAGTAAATAGTAGTGGCATTTAGACTTGCACACTTTCATGGTCTCTTTTTTTCTGGGGGGTTCATATATTTTCATTTTCTTTTTTAACCTTCTCTTATTCTTTTTGTCCTTTGATTTTTCTTTTAGGACATACCCTCTTTACATTTTTTAAATTTTTATAATATGGAAAACATTTGCACAAAGCAAAAGGTATGTACAATATTATAAGGCTTAACCTTAGTCATTCAAAATTATGACACCTATTGGGATGGGAACCTAACATACCACAGTGGAAAACTCTTGGAAAGGTAAGAAGAGAAAGGTAAAGGCAAAGGTGTTGGGTTGTGTTATATTCTTTCCACAACTAGCCCACATAGTTAACCGGGGGGTTAGAAGGGGGCAGAGCCCCACTTTTGTTGCGCCAATTGCATATGGGGGGGGGGGGTTAGGGGGTTTGAGGGTGACAGGTAACCCCACTCTATGGGTTCTAGGGCAGTGCCCTAGAATTTTTTTTTTTTGGACCGTATATTAAGTTGGGCAGACCTACCTATGGTTTTGTGCATGATTTTCACACATGGTTTTGGACGCGATGGTTTTTGGTCCATGGTTTTGGACGCGATGGTTTTTCGGTCCATGTTATTGGATGCTTCGGCATGTATAAATATGTATTATAACATTGAAAGGAACATAATGAAAAATCAAGTTAGTAGTCCCAGTTTTGGCATCCATGGGAAAATCTCTGTGTATATGTGTTTTATGTGTTATGCTATCACATTATTTATTTTATGTGTTTTAGAATTCGTATGCAGGTAATTTCTATATGGGGTTAAAACATATAAAGGGTAAATTCGATGCCCCAGAACAGGGTCCTTCCAAATCATCTGCTGGTGAATCTTTACAACATAAACCTAAGTATCCCAACCTCATTTGTGAGGAGGATCACTATACTAAGGATTGTCCCTGACGATCTGAAGTTAGTCGTCTGCTCAAAGGGACCCCTATTGTCCTCAAAGAGTGATTTCTATCTCAGCAGACCCAAATGGTAGACCAACCATAATCATCTGCTTCATCAAGACCTTAAGTATTCACGATGAGTATGCCTATTAATATGGCTACTAGATCAAAATATTACCAAACTCCTGCTCCAAAAGTTGGGAAAGAGAAAGAAGCCACCCCTTCTTCTTCTGCCCAGAGTTTCGACCCTATTCATATCAAGAGCCCTAACACTAATTTTGCTATACAAACACCCTCTTGAGGTGTGCTATGGAAATCCTCATATAATACTAACGCCCGAGTATAATATTATTGAGGATTTGGCTTAGGCACCATCAGCTATGTCGGCTCCCAAGGTACTCTAAAGCTACCCATCGCTGCGGAAATCTTTGTTGTCAACTATCCGAGGTATCGATCCCACTAATTCAAATTTGATATGCTTTGATCTAGAGAACCATGTTCCACATCTCCCTCACCATATTTCCTTTCTCATTCAGGTAATCATCAATGAGAAGGCCATCCACGAGACTATCATCGATGAATGTGCTTCCACCTGCATCATGTCAATCGCATGCTGGAAGGCCATTGGTTCTCTTGCTTTGAACCAATCCGCGAACACTTTGGAAGCTTTCTATGGTTGTGATTCACAACCCTTCGGTGTCTTACCTAACCTTTCCATTACTCTGGAAGGCAAGACAGTGCAAGTTGAGGTAGAGATTGTTGACACCGATCTTAATTACAATCTTCTACTTGGCTGGAGCTAGACCCATGCTATGCATGCTGTAGCCTCCTCCCTATTTCATGTGATTCATTTTGCCCATCACGGGAAGATTGTCACTGATGACCAATTGTCTTTATTTTCCTCTTCCTTCTCGGATGGCAATGTTCCATACATCAAGCACATTCGTGCTCCATATGAGAGTGTGGGGGCAGGTCTTTTCAAAGATTCTGCCTTAATGGGAATTTTTCCACTCCCACCTCCTCATGTTGCCTCTGTCAACATGGTCTCGGTAAAATCTGATCCTTGGGTCATACCTTCACCATATCTTGTTGATACGTGGGGTGAGGCTATGCTGCTTAGTCCTGCCGAAATCAATTACGTGAAAATTGTTTTGGCTTCGTGTTCCGCATCCTCTGATTCTTTTGTTTCGAAGACCTCTCTCGATACGTATTCTCAATCCATGTGGCTGGCGCTTTTGAATCACTTGATCCCTTAGCTGAGACCCTCCTTGCTGATGAAGGTATAATGGAATTCATGTCTATGAAGGAACCATCATGGAATGATACTCATTATTGTTCCTCGTTCCTGCCCAGCCCGATGGTCATGTCTATGTGTCTTGAGTAGTTTTCTTCTTCACTACCTATTGACGTGTCAGTTTATCCTGACAATGTCAAGGTCTTTCAACTGAGGGCACCTTTATCCCGTCATGGATTCAGGATTTTTCTCCCTCCTTGAGATGTTACCGATTTCCCATTATTGCAATGGGGTTTCCATCTGACTCATAACCCTCCCTTGCTCATGGTGAACGGGGGAAATGCCTTATATGAGTTCTACTCTATTATTTGGCTAAGTCGATGCTTACTCATCAGGTCAATGGTAAATCTCTGGTGTTCATCTATGTTGATTGATTACCCAAGTCCGAGTATGGACTCTCTCAAGAAGTACCATGCTTAGCTCATCTTGCATGGTTACTTGTGTACATTAGTGTCTCATTTATTTTTGTGCAGTGTGGTTTGGTGTGTTAGTTTTCAAACAACTTTCTTGTTTACTATGTTTCCATTGCTTTGCAGATGTCTATGACTCTTCACATCGGTTTCGCTTATGGTGCTTGCCATAGTACTCGAAACCTATCATCCGCGGCATGGGCTATTTATGAGCCTAACAGTGATTTGATTGACCTTCAAGGTATCTATTTAGGTCATACAACTAACAACATTGTTGAATATAGTGTTGTCATCGAATTGTTGTTAGAAGCCATTGCTCTTGTCATTCGAGAGTTGGTTTTCAACTTGGATTCATAGCTTGTCATTCTTCAACTCAACGGGCAATATTCTGTCAGAAAGCCTCAAATAGTGAGAATGTATCTTCGTATTCATCTACTGGAAAGACATTTTGATTACATTACATATCATCATATTCCTAGGCACATGAATACATTAACATATGCATTAGCTAATTATGTGTTGGATAGACATTGACGAAACATGCAAAAAGATAAAACAAACCAATTGTACCATAATAAGCAAGAAAATACAACATATATATATGGTGATAATGTTTGATACATCAAAACCCAAAAAAAGTAAAAATATGTGTGTCCAAAATAACATCAACAGCTCACAGGCCTCATATATCCATGGCACACAGGCCTCAAAAAAATGTAAGTGTTGGACCTAGGAACCAATCAGCATGGTGATCATGGTAGCATGATACAACTCATGCAACATGAGTTAGCAATCGGTGGATGTGATCTGATACTCCCACCGTGTGTCTCTCGTACTAGCAAGGAATGTCTCCCACATGAGCATACTCTGGGATACAACACGTCAACACCTCAAGGTTCCTCATGATCTCCTCCTCATTGTCACTCCCTCATTTGTCCCAACAAGGTGTGTTGTACCTGCTTCCCATAGGTAGTCCTTGGTTGCAAAAACTACACCAGGAAACAAACTCAACTAGTCTTTAGGCTCAAGATGGCCCTTGAACTAGAGGGGGCTCCCTCAGTTGTTATGAGGCTCTGTTTAGCGTTGTTCACTTGTCACTGAACAATAACCTTTGAAGCACAATGTCTAGATTTATGGTTTTAATTGGGGTTGGTTGACAATGAATGATAATCCCTATTCATATTAAATGCCTCTCTCACAGCGTCCCTTATGAACGTGTCAGCTTCCAGACCAACACGACGACTTGATTTGTATAAGAATTTCATAGAAGAATGTAAGGAGATTCCTAATAATTGAGAAGCCAGACTGATTACTTAACAAATAAGAAGATTTGGATGCATGTAGAAGATTTCTACAGCTCGTCAAAACATATTCAAGAGAAAATAGAACGACAAACAATAACCAATTTCAAAGAGGAGCTAGATCAGATAGACAGTCTGCTATACTAATCTCTTTAAACAATTATAAATCTACAGGAGATTTCAGAGAGATTGAAACACAATTTGTTCTTACCCAGGTCTTCTATAATACTGTGAACATGTGCAGAAAATAGATATTACAATACTGGAAAAACATACAAGAAACACAAAATTATGTCAAACCACATCCATAAGGCTTTCATTAGAAATCAAATAAGAGAAGCTTTACAAAGTGTAGAGTCTTGGCATCAAAATCCCACCCTTGTTTATTACAAATAAAACAATTTTTAGACTAAATATCCCCTAAATTGTTATAATAATCCTGGAACAAAATTCTGAACTGTATATTAAAAATAAATAATATTTCCTTATTAGTTGTAGGAAATCTGGAACTGTTACAAGTATCTTCCTTGAAATCAGGAGTGGGTTGAATGACTATTGAAAATCTACAGAATGATCCTCAATCTGTTGATCCTTTGATGTTCTGAACGCTGATATCTCCATGCCTTTAAAATCTAGAGCTGTTGTTTCTGCCATTTTCCTTTCAATTGATATTTCTGTGCCTTGAAATCTAGGGTTTGTGAACTTTTTGTTGAGGATCTGAATGCTTTTATGTCACTTTTTGACAATGGTTCACTAATCTCAAAATCATAAATGTTTTCAAATATTCTGTGAATAAATTTGGTATTTTCATGAATTTACTAAGTAAATTCAGAAAGTATCTCCTCAAATAATAAATTTATGGATAAATTCATCAACTTATTTGAAATTATGTCGTGTTTTTATTTCTCATGTATTTACAAAACTATGTGTGGTCAATCCATGTCGTGTTTCTCCTTCCGTGTAAAATCTCATTTAGTTTCACACTGTAAATTTCCTTTATGTGAAATTCATTTACAGATTAAAAATTCATTTGTGGTTTTGTAAATCCATGTCTTGGTTTCTGTAGTTGGTAGAGTATTTCACTTTGTTCTTTTACTTTCACCTCAACCTAATTTCACACCTGTAACTTGATTTCACCATTAAATTATTCTTACTTCTATAATTGACTTCAATTTCACATGTATTGACGTAAATATCTTTTTACTCTCTTGTACATTAATTTCATCTATATATTATTGCAAATACTCCCTTTATTCATTTTCATGCACCGAGAATTTGTTTTACGTGTAGTTGTAACACATTAACCTGTAATTCCATTTTACCCACTTTGCCTTCCATCGTTGATCCAAAATGGATCTAACATAGACTTCTAAGTCTATGAATTTTCCTCTCAGAGGAAAAATAAAAGTAAAAGGGTGCTCCTGGAAATAGTCTCATTGCATAGATCTCTTCATTTTGAATCTAACGCAATTTGAATGGGCTAAAACGGACTTCAGATGAAGAAGTTATCGTAAAAAAGAAGTTTGCCCATTATCCTTAGAAAAAGGAGGCAAATCCTTATTAAAAGGGGCTTAAGGCTTTATATGCAAATATTGCATCACAATGTTAAAGTGCAGAGTAGCAGTCCTGAAGAATCCCTGATTAGTGATCTCCAACAAATTGCAATCAGAGAAAGGCTTACATATGATATCGGAACCCCTAGGTAGGTTGGTTGGTGATATGTCGATGTTGCGATGTGCGACAAAACGATCAACAATGGAGCGATGTGGAGGCCGACCCAAAGTATTATATTCCACAGCCTAAACCCTTATCAGTTCCATAAGATGTATTGGATTGGAGCATTGAAGGGATAAAGGCCTGGTGGGAGGACATTGCGATATGCGATTGCGATCGGTGATTGGCGTCGACAATCGACAATCGGAGCAAAGGCCTTATGCCATGTTATATGCTAAAATGCGATGGCACTGATATCAGTGATTGGCAATCGGTGATAGTCATAGCATCGGAACAAACCATGGGTGTTGAATGGACTTTGGGCCAATGTTACGTGCGATTGCGATATGTGATAAAGTGTGGACCCAATGGGATTATAAATGTGACTGCATATAATTTGAAATCTGGGTTCTGCGGATTTCTGTGTGTTTCCCGTGTGTTGAAGTTCTGACATCCCATGTATGCGATTGCGATATTGTGACCAAAGCCAGACCCAATGGGATTATAAGCGCAATTTCATATAATTTGAAGTCCAGCTAAATGACTAATAATGTGTTTTTCACGTATATCTATGTGTCTTGGAATTTTGTTCTGCTTTTGGTAATTTGCCCGAAGAAAGGCCACTTGTGTATTTTCTTTGTAATGGCTCCCATTCTCCTTGCAACGCTATAAGTGGGCATTTTTGTAACAGGAATGTGTTATGAAGAGCGTAGAGCTAGAGGGCCAGACGCGGAGCCACAGAGCCACAGAGCCAGAGGGCCAGACACAGAGCCATAGAGCCAGAGAGCCAAAGGGCTAGATGTAGAGTGACAGAGCCAGTGGACCAGAGGGCCAATCGAAGAGACACAGAACTACAAAGGAATGATTCCTCATGATGAGAGATAGAGGAACGGATGGAGGAATCACAAAGTCAGAGGATTCCTTAAAAGCCAGAGAGTATGACTCTCACAGTGGAGCTCATAAACATGTAGCAATAGAGAAGTAAGTCTCCCTTCAGGGAGCTCATAGTTGGGAAAAAGGGCCACAGAGTAGAGGGATGATAGATCTAAGAGCCACAAAGCCGTAGAGCCACAGTTCCAAAGAAATCCAAAGAAGCTGCCAGAGGTTGGGGGCGATGGCAAAGGGGTGATTCCTTAGAGAGTTGAGCACAGTAGAGTTACAAAGCCAGAGAGCTTGAGTGCAGCAGAGTTGCCAAGCCAGAAAGCCATAGAGCTGAGGATTCACAGAGAGACACCAGAGGTTGGAGGCTTGATAGAGGCATAGCCACTAGAGGTCGGAGGTAGAGCCACAGAGCGAGAGGGCTCAATGGACTTCTACAAGCCATGAAGCTGTAATGAAGTTCAAAATAGTAAAGAGATCAAATGATCAAGCTGATGTTGGTGTCTTATGTGTGCTGAAGACAGAAGAAGGAATTCCAAAGATAGTAAAAGAATTCTGAGGGAGTTGGTGCAAGCCAGGAGCTCAAGATAGCCTGGAGCGCTGATTGAAGGAATCTAGTCCAGAGAAGCCTAGATCTATCTACAGAGTATGGACAACCAGCAGGATAAGATGGTATTTCTAAACCCATAAGTTCAGTTGTAAACCAATGGATTTGAGTGTGGAGCTTGTAAAAGAAGCATTACCATAATCCCAAAGATCCCATTCAAGTTGATTAGATCTCAAGGAGATGTAGCCCAAGATATCAGGGTGAACTCCATATTATATTGTTTTCTTTTGTGATTTCTTATTGTTGCATTGCATTTACTTTTATATGTTTAAATATCAGTTCAAGCAAATAAACTTAAGGCAACTCAGGAGTCAAAGACAAACTAAAAGCATACACCTATTTCAAGTTATTTATTCCGTAAATTTTCAATTATAAGCATAGATCTAGGGATATATAAGCTTTGGAGTGGGAGAGGTTCTTGTAAGCATGACAAGAAGCCTTTAGTGCCCCATTTCAGATCAGGTGGTATCAGAGCATCAGGTTGATTAACCCCTCCTTCAAAGAAGGTGATATCAGAACTAGTTATATCAGAGTAAGTTATACCAGAGCAGGTTGTGTCATGAAGTAGGTTGTATCATGTTGCAAGTGGTATTAGATCAGAATGCTTGATTGACAGAGCAATCTATATGATTATTTGACTTGAAAGGTGTTTAAACAGTCGAGGATTGATTGTTTGATTGTTTGTAAACTGACTATTGTTTGAGTTTGTAGAGGTCCAGAGATATCTATTGTTAGCTATGTCTAGGAGACGATAAGAAAGAAGAAGGGATGAAGGCATTCTTCTTATCCCAAAGGACCTCAGAGCAATCCTTGAAGAACAAGAGGTTTGTTGCAAAAGGTTTCTTGAATAAGCTCTTTGTTAATCTTGCTAGAAGTTCTTTTGTTCATTTTTATATTGACTACTTCTACAAGTGAGTCCTCAAATCCTTCCTTCATCACAAGATTCTTTGATGAAGAAATGAAGCAAGATTTTTTCATCATGATGGATATGGTGAGAGAAATGAGTGTTGGACTTCAAGAGCAGTTGAATTCCATGAAGGAAGAGAAGCAGTTTCTTTCTGACAAATTGCAGGAAATGGAGAGGCAACTTCATATTGCAAATATGAACCTGAAAAGGATGCATGAGTTGGAGACACAGCTCTTTGTTGCCAAAGAAGCCTTGGTCAAGTATCAGCTTGAAGAAGAGGTAAATAATTCTTTTTTGTCTTCAAATTAATCTAAGAATATTTATGTTGGTTCTTTTGAAAAATATACTAGAGGCATAGGGTCCAAGTTAATGTCCAAAATGGGCTATGAAGGAAAAGGACTAGGCAAACATGCACAGGGTATTGTTGAGCCAGCAATGGTTGAGGAAAGGCCTAAGTATTTGGGTCTTGGCTATGGAAAATATTATGGAGAAAGTTCCAAAGCTGCCATGAAGACAATTGAAACAGTTCCAAGAAGGAGTTTTATTTCAGGTCTTCTACCTCAAAAGTGTAAATATTATATTCATGGGGAATGAAATAGCTTGAAACATCACTTTCAGGAAGAAGGTGTTCATAAGCATACACTTGAACCAGAGAGTCGTGGAAACTTTGAAAGCCTTGAAGAGATTGATGGTGTTCCAAAGGGAGCCACTTATTCATTTGATTTACCTAATCATGAAGGTAATAAAGGTGAAAAATAAAGGTATAAATCTGGTTCTAATCATATTCCTTTTGATTATGCAAAGCATGATAAATTTCCATATAAGCATTGGAAAAGAATTACATGTTCCTTTTGTGGTTGGGATAACCATAATGTTTCTAGATGTTGGAAGAGAATGGCCACATAGAGGAAACTTTTGAAGGAAAGGAAGCAAGAATCCAAAGGTCCATTGGACAAGGAAAATCATGTTATTGAGGAGATGCACATGTGTTGCACTTACTGCCATAAGCAAGGACATATTGCTGAAAGGTGTTGGACTTTGAATCCAACAATGCTTCCATGAAACTTGAAGAAGGTGGAAAGAAATAATGGTAGGGATGGAAAGAGAGATCCCATGATTAATGTGTTTTAGGATGATTCACATGTTGATGCTGATGTGCAGACAAACGTAACACCTTTGAAATGGATTGGTAAGAAATGGTTAGAGTTCTTATCCATTTAAGATTGCATGTCTATTGACATAATGAATCTATTTGCATTTCTTTGTTAATGAGATGCAAGTTGTAGGATTCTACCAAGAAGGTGAATGGAAAGGTTGAGTAAGAGACTTACTTTATTGCTGCAACATTCAGCTTTGAAAGTATAGTGTACTTAAGTGAAAGTTGAAGGATGAAACATTATATTTCATTTCAGCTTCGAAAGTATAGTGTACTTAAGTGAAAGTTGAAGGATGAAATGCATGCATGAGAATGATGTGCATGAACACGGGGATGTTGATGATTTCCTTGTATTTAAACATGTATGTGTGATTAACTTGAAGGGTTGATTACTTTGTTGTAAACACGCATGTCATACAATATTGACTTGGGAAAAGTTGATTTGATCTCCAAGATGGAGATAATGATGAAGTGTTTCATCTTTGAAAAAGAATCCTGAAGTTCTTTTTCTACATGCTTGACTTGAAGGGTCAATTGTTTTAAAGGAATGTTTTATTGGTTTGTTATCTAGTCAATCATTTGTATGCAGATGTAAAGACATGGAGGTGTTCACAAGATGTGAAATATGTTTCTTTTGGTGAAGCAGGAGTTTAGGCCATCTAGTTGTTGTTTGTAATCCTTTTATTGTTAACAGTTGTTGTTGATAGTTTGTCAAATAGGTACAAATTAAAATTTTGTGAAGCATATGTAACTTCACATTGGTTTGAGCCACCTTGGATCAATGATCACGCTAGAGAAGTTCAAACTACCTTCTCTGACCTTCTCAGCAGGAGTTATGCATGAAGTCAAGGAGGAAGACAGTTCTTCCCTGGAGGACAAGCACATCCAGGAAGGAAGTGTTTAAAGGCTTGGGTTCAGAGGAACTATGCAAGGTAAGTGTATGGAGGCTGAAAGAAGAGGGTGAGGTACTCTCATTTACTGTTTAGATCAGTATATCAATCTTTTGTAGTCCAAAAGCTTTTTAGTGGGAAGGCGTGATCCAAAATGGATCTAACATAAACTTATAAGTCAATGAATTTTCCTCTTAGAGGATAAATGAAAGTCAAAGGGTGATCTTGGAAATAGTCTCATTACATAGATCTATTCATTTTGAATCTAATGTAATTTGAATGGGCTAAAACAGACTTCGGATGAAGAAATTATTGTAAAAAAGAAGTTTGCCCATTATCCTTAGAAAAAGGAGGCAAATCCTTATTAAAAGGGGCTTAAGGCTTTATATGCAAATATCACATCGCAATGTTAAAGGGCAGAGCAGCAGTCCTTAAGGATCCTCGATTAGCGATCTCCAACATATGGCAATTAGAGAAAGGCTTACATATGATATCGGAACCCTTGGGTAGGCCTATTGGTGATATGCCAATGTTGCAATGTGGAGGCAGACCCGAAATATTATATTCCATAGTCTAAACCCTTATCAGATTCGTAAGATGTATCAGATCAGAGCATTGAAGGGATAAAGGCCTGGCAGGAGGACAATGCGATATGCGATTACAATTGGCAATTAGTGTTAGTGATCGGCGATCGGAACAAAGGCCTTATGCCATGTGGTATGTCAAAATGCGATAGCACTGATATCGGTGATTGGTGATCGCCGATAGTCATCGCACCAGAACAAACCATGGGTGTTGAATGGACTTCAGGCCAATGCGACGTGTGATTGCGATATGTGATAAAGCACAGACCCGATGGGATTATAAATGTGACTGCATATAATTTGAAATCTGGGTTATGCAGATTTCTGTATGTTTCTCATGTATTGAGGTTCTGACCTCCCACCTATGTGATTGCGATATTGCGACCAAAGGTGGACCTGATGGGATTATAAACACGATTTCATATAATTTGAAGTCTGGCTAAATGACTAATAATATGTTTTTCGTGTATATCTCTGTGTATTGGAATTTTGTTCCAATTTCGAGAATTTACCCGAAGAAAGGTAGCCTGTGTATTTTCTTTGTAACAGCTCCCATTATCCTTGTGTTGGCTTATTGGGGCCTAACTCAGGTTCATAAGTGTTTTAGCCATGCAAATCCCACACTACTGGCCCTTTCGGCAACAATCCATGGAGTACAAACTGATGTTTTGATGAGGTCTGGAGGGGTCGCGAACCGATCTATGCACTCGTGCTGCTCTGCGCAGCTATCTGGCATTCACGTAGCTCTGCGATGGGGCTCTTCCTAGTTTCCTTATTATTATTGCAGTTATTATAGATCTGATCTAATTCTTGGGGTCTTAATCGAGCATTTAATTAGTTATAACCAGCGCGTGCAACCATAAATCTTAAAGATATGCATAAAACCATAACATAAGGATAAGCATACAAATCTACGACCAGATGCACAAAAATTCAAAAACACTTATCTTATATTAATCTTTTGTTTTAGTACAATCCAATTCCACCTTGCGCACTCAGCGGCAAGGGTCCGTGCAAAACCCTTACGTGGGGGATCTGCTTCCCAACAGGCCCCCAACACAATCATCGTGACTCGTCCCGAGACACTTGGTTAGCGCGGTCATCTTCGCGCGGAGGTCATCCACCAACTTCTACGCTTCGCTTACGTCAGCAACACATTCCTCAACTGTCTACTATACCCATTGTGCATGTGTCTTTGATTCTTCATCGTTAGGCACACTTGCTTGTCTGAGTGCGTATATTGCCTGCATTTGTGCTAGCTTTTCCTTGATGTTGGCAGTGACTGTGACTGCTTCATCAAGCCAAGGCTTGATGTGTTCTTTAAGCACTACTTCTTTCTGACGAGTGGTGCCGATTTGTGCCTTGAGAGCTTGGGCCTCCCTCATCTTGGCCATTCACTGAGTAAGGGCAACCATCTGTGCGGTCCCCCGGACATTATCATAGGCCTGCTATAACTCCCGTGCTTCGGCCTCTAACTGTTGTAACATTGGGTCTTCCTATAGTGAAGTGAACGTGACAAGTGACTGATCTAACAAGCTGGTGCACTCCTACATGGCACATGCTATCGCTTCCAACCCAGATTGAATGGCATGTTGCCACTACTCTCTGACCTCCTATGGTGTAGATGGTTGTGCTTTCAGTCTCAACTCTGTGACCTACAATTTGAGGTCCAACCGGATTCTTGTTGCTTCCTCTTTTGCCTCGCAGAATCCACTGGCCAATTTGTGGAACCGTATACCTGCTGGTAAGCCTACTGCAATCTCTAGTTTGGGGACGTGGTGACATGCTTCCTCGATGAGTTTCCCCAACTGCTGAGTTTGAGCTACCGCTTCACCACGTTGGAGGCTCAACTACTCAATATTGATTTGTTGTTCACTGAGCATCTGTACTGCACCTCCTTCCCTAGCATGGAGCTCTATCATTACTCCATCCTGCAGCTGGTATAATATCTCACGTGGAAGGGTGGCCAAGTTTAGCCCAAGGCCCTTGAACCAGCCTACTACAGCTCTGTCCTCCACGTTGTCCACTGTCAGTTCCCCCTCTGGCAACGCGATGATATTAACCATTTTGGCTCATAGCAACTGCTCGATTGCTAATGTACACATGGTCCCATGGGTGGCTACCATTCCCTACTGTGGGGGTCACTCCTGAAGGTCCTGGATTTGCATCCCGAGCGCCCCTAACACATTTGGTTGCTCCGTCATTGCTTCTTGGATCACTTCCCTCATGACTTCGCGAACTATGTCGCCGATGTTGTATAGGTCACGCTCGGTCAATGTAATAGGCTCCCCCTCCAATATGGAAGCCTTGGTATTCTTCCATGGCCCAATGCATTCTGGCACACACAGGCATTTCAATTGTGTCAAGGTGGTTCTTGGGTTCGCGCCTTCCGTTGTTGCCTATGTCCCCTATTCTGTCGTTATGTCTAGGCATCTTTCTTCCTACGTCATAGTGGCCCCGACTACTGCAATCTTTTCCATGGCGACCTTCACTGCCTCCCGAGACGCCCATACTTCCGTAGCTAGTTGTTCGTTCCATTTCTGTTGGGCTAGCCACTTGGCAGCAGCCTTTTGCTTCTGGATCTTTGTTTCATCGCGTAGTACCACATTTGATGTGCACCTTTCCGGTGGCCATGTATCGACCACTGCAAAAATAGCATCATCTATGGTGATGAAGGGGAGTGAGGTCCACTTCTACTCTGGATCCCTTCACGCCTTGATATATACATTGTGCATATCCACTTTAAAGTCTGCAAATTTCTTCAGACTATCATATACTGAGGCAGATAGATGTGGCCATTTATTGATCCATAGTCATATGCTTGCCTCCATTAGCACCCAAAAGATCTTGGTTTCTTTGATTTGTGTAGCGTCCTTTGTTGCCCACAGTGATGCATATTTTACTGCCTCTGGCCAGTCCTGGTTAAGGGGAGGAAACTGACTATCCTCAGGTAATTTACTGGTAACCAATAGGATGGATAAGAGAAACGACATGTAGTGGAAGCTCTTACCCTATTCTTGGGCCTCTTGGCAGTTTGTTAGAAACTCGTCGCAGAGGAACTATGCCCTGTTGAACTGTACCCTTTTGGCACATTGCTCGGCTAGCACGATGAATATGGCTGGTACCTCGTTGTCCCTACATTTTCTCATCGTCTTTCCTGCCAACAACTGGGTAGCTATGCAGACCCCTTTTTTTTTAATACTAGTAATAACATACCCCCTCTGCTTTTTTTCCAGCTTATATTTCTTTTTCATAGCCTCCGCAAGTGTCAAGTCTCCACCGATTCTGGAAATTTCCGTGGGGTCCCTTCCCGAACAAGGAAGTCAAGAAATCCTACGAATGAGCTCCATCATGATGGGAATGGGCTCCTCCATCCACAAGTACTCATCATGCACTAGGAAAAGCAATTGTCTGATAAAAAATATCATGATTGGGGCCTGAAGGAAGTGTGGAATTGATAGGAGGTGGAGTAGCCTAACCTCCTCCACCTTGTGCAGCCATGCCCATGGTTGCAGAGTGGTAACTGCCCCTTCCGTGCTTTGTTCCATCAGCTCGCTAGTTTCTAAATGTGGGAACTTCTTAGTATCCGCAAGGTCCTTGTCTTTAAACTTTATGGTGGGCACGCGGCCTACAGTCGTACCTTCAAATAGAATGCCTTCGGGGAGGAATAGGGTGTTGAGTGTGGTTGTCACAATGTCCAAATCTATAGGGATCTTTACCCTCCCTTTCTGTGGAGGGACATACTTGGGTAGTTTTGTTATGGCGTGTACTGGTTAGATGTCTTCTTCGATCTCTTCATTTGGTTCCATTTCTTCGACAAAGGTTGGAGGATCCTCTTCCTCATTGTTGCTCTCAATATTTATCGTTTTACCCTTTTCCTCCATCGATAGTTTGCCAAACCGGGGATTTCGTGGAGACATATGGACTAGTCTTGCTACCTGTGGGTCCTTTTTGGGCCTTGGCATTTAGGGTGATTTAGGGATTTCTAGTGCATCACCTACCGGTGGTGTAGAACTCTGGGCAACTCCCCTGGTTGTTGTCATTATTCTGATCAGGGACTTTTGTGTATCCTTTGGAAATGCTTCAAACCATGGACTTGCTTTTAGGGTCTCCAAGTTCATCAGGTTCCTGCTCGTTTGATAACACCACAATTTAAACATGCCAAGCGTTGTTTGGTGATGGGCCTCCTATGCTTTATAGGCCTCTTTGGATTCAGATTCAACCATTCCCCCCTTTTGTGGCCTATTAATGCGATTTTGGTGATAGATCCTTTTAACCCTAGTTCTGACCCTATGTCTTAATTGCTCATCATCTACTCCTCGGTGTCTTAAATTGGACATCTTGTCACGAACAGTATCTGCAACGGTCACTTTCCATCCTACCCACACGGCAGCGCAGTCCATTATATGCGGATGCGTCTGTGCTTCATACTGATTTTGTATGTCGTGTCTGGGCTGTGCAACTCCCCTACAGACTCTTTTATAGTCCCGTGCCCTCTTCCAATTACTTCGAGTGCTAAGACTAGGCTTCCTACGAATAGTCAGGTGGTTGCACCCCTGGTGTGGAGTTTCAATTTTCCCACTAGCGTGGGCTACAGGCACCCTTCGAGTACCTTTGTAGCTAGTAGAGCATCACGTTCTTCTTTATATGGTGTGCTCCCCTATTGAGTAAGGTGTTGTCACAACCATGATAGCAGGGTCGCAGCTCATTCCAATGTAGTAGTAGGGCTGGCCAGGCCTGGCCCCCTTATGCTTAGTTTCGTACAACCCACTTGTGCGACTCCGATTTTTAGTTTGCTGATTTCTTCATCCAATATCACGCTTTTCCTCCTGAGCTCTGCCCATTCTTCGTCGATTTCATGAAGTTTCAAGCTCCCACACCAAATGGCTTTCTGTAACTACTGAATTTATTTACCCAGGTCCTTGCATCCTATCCAAACTGCGGGGGCTATGGTCTGAGGAGTTCTCTTCGTCCTCCTTGCTTCACCTAGTCGCATCAATGATAGGATCACCTTCACACTCCTATTTTTTCTTATGGTCTTATAGGCCCATCGAACCCTTGGTACATGTAGATTCCAATTGGTTTGTTTTATCTGGCGAACTCTGTTCAGGATCCTGCATGTTTTTCCAAATGCGCCATTGCGAACGGCTGGTGGAATGCGTCGCTTTCCCTACTGCTGTGTCGGGTTCTGATTTTTTATTCTTAGTTGGGGAGGTGGTTGCACAACATATGTCTGCATCCCTCGCTGCAGGTGGGTGCTCAAACTGCTTCGTCCTTGCTGCCTCGATCATGTTCAACGCTGGGGACCTTCAAGCCATACACATTCACACTAGTTCTACCTAGCCTTTTGAAGTAGATTCCACCATTGTGCAATTGTCATGCACAACACCACTTTTTGCGCACCTTGCCGATTCTATTCTGGTATTGCATTTTTACAGTGGTTTATGGATTCCTTCATATTTGTTCCACCATCATCTGTCAGTAGTTCCCTTGCTTCTGTCATCATGCACCATAGTGATCTAACCATCATATTACAATTCAGCGTTGTTACTTCGTGCAGTCGGTTCTGCCATCACTCTATTCCTTCATCTGAATCCGAAGTGTAGGAACTGTCGCACTCCCATGAAATTCTCCCGTCCAGTGTTGGATTCACTCAATCCTAGTCTTGCACTGTTATCTGGTAAATGCATTCCAGTTCATCGTCATTGTCCTCGTCGTGCACAGGTTCAGTGTAGCGTGCTCCTTCAGCTGGGTCTAACGGAACTACCATGTGTAGGGACCTTTTTTCGAAAATCATCTTCCACTTGTTCAGGTTGATGACTCCATTCATATCAGTGGTCCATATTAGTGGGTAAGGGTTACTATCATCCACAATTTCTATTACCTCAAAATCCATTTGTGTGCTCGCACCTTCGATGTCCACTATCACTCCTTGTAATCTCATCATGGGCAAGATCTTTTGTTGGTTCACCATCCGTAATTGAATAGGAGACCACTATAATGTGGGCCTGCCCATGCATTCCCATGTCTATTTAGTTAGAACATTCACATCTGAACCTAAGTCCAGAATGACCTGATCCATCTCATAGTCATCAATTTGCGCCGTCAATCACATTTCCCGCCCGGTGTGCAAAGCATGCTTTCCTAGTTTCCAGACCACACATGGTTCACTTGACCCTGCGCACCTAGTTATCAGCTCTTGTAATCCCTTAACTACCTTATCGTCCTGTAGTAGTTTCATGCATGTCTCTAAAAAGGTAGTTAGCATAGAAGGATCCATTCCTGGCTCTGGTTGATCCTTACTACTTGAAGTAGAGGCATTCGTGAAGCTCTTCTTAGCTTCCTTAGCCATTTCCTTCACATGTTCCAACTCAAACTCAGGTGCCTTTGTAGCAACCTCGTGAACCCATGAATCTTCTTTGGGCTACTTCCTCTAATCTTCCCCTGTAGTCGGACTGCTTCTGAGTACCATGTTTACGCTGGGGTCTTCCTCGTGAGGTTCAACCCTCATCATTTGGATGTTCTGGGTCGGAGTAGGCTGTAGTACCCCTTTTTCACGTATCTGAGTGATCAACATAGGGAAATCTATTATCTCATGATCAAAATACTCACAGTACGAACAAAATATTCTTGTTGGGTTGGTACAATCACGTGCGTAGTGCCCAGGTCCTCCACAATTCTAGCAGATTAACTATCCACACCCTCGTCCAAGTTCCATTCCTCCTCATCCTCATCCTCATCCCTGGAACCCACCACACGCTATTGCTGCGACTGGATCCTGACCTTGCGCCTCAGTTTGCATCCTATAGGCAGGTGTTTGATCCATCAGTAATTCATAACTCCGACAATTTCATTCATCGTGGCCCACCAATCTACAAAAATTGCAAAATAGCTGTTGGGGGGTTTGTGTAAACTTCTGCAATAGATGACAATTGTCCATGGTGTGTTTTCCTCCCACCTGATAGATCGTGCACCAGAGCATGGTGCCACACTTGGTGCTACCTATGCCTCTGGTCTCAACAGCATTGGTCCCCCCCCACCAAATAGTTCGCGAATACTAGACAATGATCCTAATCGTGGCCCTGGCCTTTACATTTTATGCACCATACCTCTTCGCACGCTTCTGGTAGGGGCACCCTATCCTGTTTCAAACTCTGCATCTGCAAGCATAGTTTTTGTAGTTGCGCGTGGATCTGTTGGACTCCCAACCCAAGATCCTATATCAGAGTTTCATGCAACCTCCTCACTATTTCCAATGTTTCTACCTGGGTTGAAAGCTTTTGCTGTGATAGCGCCATCCTGAGATGTGGTGTCAAAGATGCCACAAACCACGCGCTGTCCTGTGCATCTGTTAACAACATATTAGCCTCACAGATCATGCTCTTCAGTCTCTGATCCAAATCCCAGGGGGTTTCACCTGGAAGAATCACTATCTCCTTGAATCCGATGATCGACTGCGTCTCTGATTTCAGCTGGCTAAACTCCTTGTTTAATTTAATCTGGATTTCCGCTATCCCGGCATTCAGATGATCATTCGAGTTCTTGATATACCAAGTCAGTGCGTGATCCTGCAGCGCACTTACCAAGGTGGCCTTCTTAATGTTGTTATCTGTAACTCCATGCGCTTCCCGCACTGCTCTTACTACGAACCAAAACTGATCTGGATCTTCACTCCCTACTTTGAATATAGGTAGCTTAATCGTGCTCACCATGCTAGACCCCTGGTTTGGTGGAGGTGGTGTGAGTGAAGATGGGGGTGATGGAGGTGACACAAGTGGTGGTGTTAGAGGAGATGATAGCTGTGGAATGCATTGCCTTATCAAACTGGCTGCACTTCTTAGAGAAGCCCAAGTGCGCTCTTCCTCAGCTGCTTGCAGAGGTGAAATTAAAGGACTATTTCCTAACCCTTCGATACCTTTGTAGGCCCTTCCACTCCATGTCGTTCCACTCGTTAATGGATTCGCATCACCCATTTTTCACATAAGAACATCTTAGTCCAGGTATTCAATGATTTGATGTACTTACCTTGCGATCGCTTGATAAAATGTCTTTCTACTTCGCTGTAGCTGACAGTCATGTCTATCACAACTTCAGTGATAAACCCTCCTATTATCCGATCCAGCCAATGATCTACGACCCGCGCGATTTAATCTTTAGATGCCTCTAGCCTGCGCACCAACTCTGGTGTCCACACTATGGGTTGCTCAAGCTTGCACCTTCCCTGGCTATCTGCTAGCCTTGCAATCCAATCATACAACTCAGAAGAGAAAGATGCAAAATAGATCTCATGAGTTTCCGTATATACGTAGCAATCCAGCAACCCCTTTTCAGATATCTAGAGGGGGTTTTCCTGTACCATGAACTCGTGAAACTTCTGATCCAACCAGTCTTCAATCTCTTTCTTCATAGGGTTCCAGTGTTTTGACATCAGACATCCCTTAGGCAAATCCTTGTCCCAGCAACAGAACCATTTGTTGGATTATTGGGGCTTGACCCAGGTTCAGAAGTGTTTTAGCCAAGCAAATCCCGCACTATCGACCCTTTTGGCAACAATCCATGGATTCTAGACTAAAGTCTCACCCGAGGTAGTATGGGTGGGTGCTAGAACCAGGTTTCCACACCCTAGGGATGTCTTAATGAGGTCTAGAGGGTTTGCGAACTAATCTATGCACTTGCAGTGCTTTGCGCAGCTGTTTGGCCTTCACGTAGCTCTGCGACAGGGCTCTTCCTAGATTCCTTATTATTATTGTGGTTATTATATATTTGATCTAATTATTGGGGTCTTAATCAAGCATTTAATTAGTTATAACCAGCGCACACAACCATAAATCTTAAAGATATGCATAAAACCATAACATAAGGATAAACATATAGATCTGTGGCTAGATGCACAATAATTCAGAAACACTTATCTTATATTAATCTTATGTTTTAGTACAATCCAATTCCACCCTGCGCACTCAACTATAGGGGTTCGTGCACACAGCTGCGGACTCTACCAGGCCTCCGCACACACAGTTGCAGAGCCTACTCTTACTGCTACAAAAGCTGACTCGGACTTACAGAATCAGAGTGAACAACCCATTACACTTCAGATCTGATAAAAAATTACCAAAAAACTAACTTCTAAACCTAGAGCCCTGCTCTATTTATACATTCCCATGGTTCGTGGACCATTGGCAGGCTAACTCGCTTTCTATTATCTTACATTATTTTCGGGTGGACAACCCTTTGACTTGACTCGTTACAATTCATGCTCCATGCACTTTGTGGAACCTTTATCATACTATTACCCAAAATTGTGGGCTTTAAGCTCCAAAACCCTTACACAAGGGATCCGCTTCCCAACACCTTGCCATGCTATAAGCGGGCATTTCTGTAATAGGAATGCATTATGAAGAATGCAAAGCCAGAGGGCCAGATGCAGAGCCACAGAGCCACAGGGCCAGATGCAGAGCCAAAGAGCTAGAGGGCCAAAAGGAGAGCCACAGAGGCAGTGAGCCAGAGGCCTAGTCGAAGAGACACAGAGCCACAAAGGAATGATTCCTCATGATGAGAGATAGATGAACAACTGGGGGAACCAGAGAGTCAGAGGATTCCTCAAAATCCAGAGAATATGACTCTCATAGGGGGGTGTCGAGTAGTAAAAAGGGTCTTTTTCACCTCTAGTTACCCTACATTAATTATTAATCCAAGAACGATTTTTTATCTCAAAGAGTGTACTTAGTTTGAGGTGGTCATTTGTCAGAGTAATGCTAATAGTGTAATGCTTCTGCAAAAGTAACTAAATACTGAAAACAAACTTTTAAATGTAATTGCAAGAACTGGAAATGTTTGTTACTAAATCATTCAATGAAGAAACTGTAGTACTTCATCAGTCAAGGGAACAATAATAATAACTCTTCCTTTTGTAAACTGATGTAATTGAAAGGAAATCAAAGAAAAGATCATCAACCTGGGAACTAGACAACATATGCCAATGTTCACTACCACTTTAGATCGTTTTGCACACCAAAGCAATGATAATTTGAATAACAGAAAAAGGAACAACAACTAATCCATTTAACAAGCTTGAGCAGCAATGCTTTAACCTATTAAGTAGTAATCGTAATCTACAGGAATTAAGTAACAATCCTCACTTCGGAAATAATTTAAACAGTAAACTGAAACGGAACAGCAAACTAAAGGAAATGAAATATTGAATAGCAACCTACATCAAATGTAAATGCACAACAAACCCAACCGAATATTACACACAACACTTCTATATTGAAAGGAACAGTAATCTATAGTTCGATACAACAGTATGAATCACGGTTATGAAGAAACAACAATTGTGATCACGGTGGAACCAAGAATCCAAATGAATAGTAATCACGTTTAGAAGTAAACCATAGATAAATACACAGTAATACTGATTTATGAATGCACAGCACTGTTACTCTGTAGATGAACAACAATGGCAATCTAGAAGGAATAGCAATGTCATAAGATAATATCAGTTTGTTAAAGGAACAGTGATGTGATATAAACTTAGAATGAATAGCATAACATTCCTGTTGCAGATAATAACATTACTATTCAAATAGGAACAAAATATAACAGAACCAATATGTGAAATAATAAAGAACAACAAATTACTGAGCAAAGTGAATAAGAGAAATCAAACCACACGTGACCTAGAATCAGAAAATAATGGTACAAGAGCAAGTGAGCCACCAGGGCCGGGCCCTTAGCCTCTAGGGAAGCACTACTTAAGATTACTCCAGAATCAAAGGCGGAACAACAACAAAGTTCATATATTAATCATCAAAACAGAATTATGGTAATTGCTCTTTTAGAGAGAGTCAATGATCAAAGTTTCAATTACAACAATGAATTTCATAAAAACAACAAGAGTCCTCTTTGGGCTAGCAATGTTTCCCCTTATTATAGCAGCCAAGCGGAGATATCAACGATGCAGAGAATCGTTAAGGTAGAGATCCTGAGGGATCAAAGGATCCCGAGGGATTCGCCATACTATTAGTTCTCATTTATCTTCTTGTTCTCTTGCACTGATTTGGTATCTCCTTTTCCTTATCCTTGCTTATACACTCCAATTTAGATTGCCTCGTTTAGATGTGGTTCCCTGTAAAAGGGATAGCAGTTAACTTTGTCTTGTCTTTTCCTTTAGAATGGTGATCTTATGTTTTCTCCTTTTTCTGCATAGGAAGGTGTTGAAGCGTCGAAAATCGCTGCAGCAACATTGGGGGATAACCACCCGGTCCGGACCTTAGTACAACTCCTTTTCCGTTTGGGATGGTGGCTCCGACTGGATATAACGGGACCAGTTTCCCAATAATGAATAAAAGGGGTGGATGGGTGATGAGTTGTCTGTTCTAATGATAGGTGGACAACTTATTCTATCAACAAAAATACGAAAACTAATACTAATCCCGGGAACAACTTATTCATTTGAAATGCAGCGTTTAATAATACTTGTCTATTGATAGGCATGTAGATGACTCTGTAAAATAGACATGGATATTCATTCAAATATTACTTCGTCTAAATAGTTAAACAAAGCGATTAACACAAGATTACTGCATTTACCATTTATATCATCGATACATATATGATTGAAAGAAAAGCATGCTATAGACAGCCAATAGTAGGATGCATAAAGGATGCTGTTAAAACACATATATATAAGCGATAATAGCAAGAGCGATCGAATGACAATTCATATAACAAGAATGAGTTCAGACATAAGCAATAGTACCATATGAGCTGCTAATCAATCCCAATATCAATCGCTATTTGAAATTCTTCCTTCAATGCAGAAATGCTTTCAAACAAAGACAGTAGTGCACATTTGTATAAAAGCCTTCCTTATTAAAATCAGAATGATTGGTCCAGTTTCATAAAAGAATATCCCTGAAGTACAATAGTGCAACTTCAGGGTTTAAGTCATATAAAAAACTTTACGACCCTTTCTAAATGCATGAAAGGGTCTATAAATATACTAGCTAAAAAATCTATGAAACAAATCCTACTAAATTGGCATCATTAATATATCTATCTTCTTGGGGGTGATCTGGTCATCCGGCGGTGTGATCATGACTCAGGCTGTTGCCTTTAACCTGAGCTGGCTTATCGCAAGCATTGGCTCCACTTCGGGTGGTCTTGTGGGCGCAAGTTGATTGGCACGAAGTGCATCCAGAATTCGGGTATGATATCCCGATAAGCATCTGTGAGGCATTTAGGGTGGCTCCTTGCTGTGCGGCTTCACTAAGAGAACCAATAGGCATCCCATTTCAAACGTTGATCCCGCAATTAACCTCCATTTTTCTCCAGCTCTGGTACTGATGCCCAACACTTTGTTGTTGTTAATGGCCTGGAGTACATTGAGAAATCATGTTAGACAAGTAAAGAGTATTATTTACCAATTCAACCAAATTACTAGTGGTTTCCTTGCATCTTAAAATCGCTCTTTCTGCC
Organism: Pinus taeda; assembly: GCA_000404065.3. Taxonomy (NCBI): domain Eukaryota; kingdom Viridiplantae; phylum Streptophyta; class Pinopsida; order Pinales; family Pinaceae; genus Pinus; species Pinus taeda. Next base: position 113,468 of record APFE030164179.1, read on the forward strand.
TTCATTAACTGTGATTGCCATTCTGTGAATAATATTTCTTTGTGTCATTCCAGAATCCTTGGTAAGTTAGCTGCCTGTCCCTGATCAGAATCTTACCATTCCAGAAAATTTGTCAATGTTTCTTCGACCTGATCCAAATCTGTCCTTGCCTTTTCTACTTTTTCGCTTATGGATGCCACTAAGTCGCATAATGGTTATGCCTGGGTGATTTTCTGACACAAGAGCTTCATTTGATTTATCAATCCTTTGTTTAATTGAAATGCCTCTGCTTTGAACTCATCTACCTGCGGGAGCTTTTTCATTTGCTCAAGTTGAGCTGACAATTGAGCGATTTGCTCATCTTTGGATTTTAGCATTTCCTCAGTTGATGTTTTCAGTTGTGCCAATGCTGCCGATAGCTCCTTTTGCTTTTGGATTGCACTATCGTCAATCCTCTATTTTTCTTCCTGCAATTGCTTAGTTAGTTGATTATTATTTTGTTGCTGTACTAGCAATCGCTGTTCTGCCTTTTGCTGCGCTTCTGATAATTGACCCTGTAGCAAAAAGATGTCTTGATCTTTTGCTTTTAATAGACTGCTCACCTCTGATGCTTTATCTATTGTCGCCACCGAATAAGCTCCAGCGTATTGCGATAGCTTTGTCAAGTAATCGGAGGGGTCAAATTCTTCTTTCCATACCACGTTGCCCGTTACTGTTAATTTAGGGAATAAAGAAGGTTGATCAATCCTTCTCCTCTTCCTCTGTCGTTTCACTACAGCTTTATGCTTAGGGCTATGGAAGACATCCAAGGGAGGAATCTCTTCTATCTGCAAAATGATTTTGTCCGATGGGTCCTTTGGAATTATTTCTGCTTCCTTTAATTTGGGTGGGTCATTGGTTTCACCCGAAACCTGCTTTGATGTTGCTTCCTGTGTGTCGCCCTCTTTTGAAAACTCATCATCTTTAGAGCATTCTAGATTGCCAATGATTGAATTGAATTTCTGCCATTCCTGGAGCAATTTCGGATCAATCTGTGTATCTTCATTAACTTTTGAACTGCTCTGTTCTTGCGTTTTCGCCTGGGTCTCTTCCTGTCTCTGCAAGTTCGCCTGGGTTTCTTCTTGTCTTTGGTCATGCACTTCCTCCTGCTGCTTTGATGTAATATGAGGTTCTTTATCACGTCGTTGCTCAGGCTCGCTTGATTCTGTTGTTGGAGTAGTCGCTAACAGGTCTAGAGGCAGAGTTTGCAACCTCTGCTCTCTAAGTATGTTAAATTCGACCAGCCCCTCATCGTTGTATTCATGTATGGCGAGCGATTTAACTTGATATAGCGACTTGGATGATGTGAAAAAGTCCTCAAATTTGTCTTCTTTGTGCTCGAACTTGGCCAATTTGGCCTGGTCGAGTGCATTGTAGGCAAATTTTTTCGGATCGAATCGCCTGCTCGGTAGAGTTGCCAGGGTTAGTGAATTTATTTTCTCAGCTTCTTTCTCTGCATGTTTGAGATCATGCAGAGTGTAGATACCAATTCAAAAAGGAAAGGAGGGCCAGACGTGCTTCTTTGCTTTCTTCAGAGTTTGTGTAACCCCATCAGCGTTGATCTGATAGGCTATTTCCCTGGCAAATAGTTTATCAGGGATGTATAGAGGAAGAACATGGGGCTTGGCTTGACTGCCAAAAACTCTGATATAGGTGAACTTTTCTTCTCCAAACCAACTCCCTATGGTGGTTAAATCCACCCCCGCTTGGTAAGAAATCTTAGGGGCAGGCTTATTGAAAATGGAATAATGAATAGGCAACATGAAACCGTTGCAGATTTGATACAAGTGGTGTTTGTAGTTGGTCTTCCACAACTTTTGATGGTATATGTGGACGGGTGTGGGGTCTTGCGACGTCCACCTCCATCCGAGCACAGGAAATTCAGAATTAAAGCATAAAACATCTAATACATAGGCACTGTAATAGAATGGGGGAATGAACCTCTCTGTGATGCGAGAGTTGAATCTGAAATTAAGAATGGCAGTGGCTAGCTTATCGGATAGTATATCCGCCCAATCCATTATTTCGCCACTACACGCCGCCTCCATTAAGGGGACCATTTCTATGGTAAAATTGGTGGAATCATGTAATCCCAATAGTTTGCACATCATAATCCCAGCATAGCAATAAGGAGAGCATAGAGAATCGACTGAGTACTTACCCGAAGATTCGTGCTTGTGCTTTGCTGGATTTTTTCTCCAACCTCGAATTGGTTCGGACTCAGTCTCATTTTCTGCTCGGAATTTCTCTAGGAATGTCATGTTATACTTCTTCTCCTCCACCGGCAAATGATACATTTGCTTTAGATCCTCGGCTCGAAAAGAACCGAAAATTCTCCAATCTGTGGTGGTGAAAGTTCTATCGGTAATTGGGATTTCTTGAATCGCACATCTTACCATATCTGTATATGGGAGAATTTTCTCCCGGGCCGCTTTTCTATGAAGAAAAGAGTTGGTCAAGTCTTTCAAATTAGCCTCAGATTTACTAGTGCTGTCGCATGAGACTTGTATTCCCGTCACCCTCGGCTCTTCGGATTCGATCAGATTATATGTGCCCTGCCAAGTAGCTCTAGTAAGTCCCAGGCACATAGTGTCTGATATAAGCCCTTTCTTTTTATTGCCTGGATCAACGACGGGTTGCCCTGCGGCCGGCGAAGCAGAAGGCATTGTGGTCTTCTTGGACTTCTTTCCCATTCCGCTCAAATCTGTCTCTGCGGGAGAATTCTGCACAGAGAGAACGCTAGGCGTAATACAGGAAACAATAACATAAATCGAATAGACTGAAATATATATATATTGATAGATTCATGGTGATCGATTGACTTAAGATGGCTTCGAATCAAATCTGTAAACAGATCGCAAGCTTGCTGTTTTCATTAAATGGTCGTTAATGCCTGTCAATCTCATCAATACCAGTCATTTCAATTAATGGCCGAACGATTTATTTGAAGCGTGCCTTGGGCGATTTGGCGGTTGAGCGCAGATGAGCGGCTTTTCGAAAGATAGTGCCTTAATTACGGATAAATCGTATTAAATTGCTTTTGGGATTTTCATTGAAAACTGTTCTTTTGCCTTTATCGCAATCGGACGTCGGGGAAAATCATAAGTCATTGTTTTGGTTCCATTTGGAATCCCTGATCGCCGATAGCGATATCGCATCGCGTCAGGAGTAGCGAGTGGGGCAGTTAAAAAGTGCGCATGATTGATTGTCGATTTCCGATAGCGATATCGCATCGCATCGGAGCAAGAGTAAGCTTATTTGTGTTAATTCATTATCACCGATTGCCGATCACCGATATCGCATCGCATTGGTGCGAGGGGGCTTTAATTGCGTTCATTCATTACCACCGATATCCGATAGCGATATCGCATCGCATCGGAGCAAAGGGGCTTCATTTGGGTAATTTTCTTTATTTCCGATACCGTTATTGATTTCGCATCGGAGCAAACCGATATGTCCTCAAGTTGTGTTTCTTTTGTCATTGCGATATGCGATCTTGCAATCACTTTATCGCAATGATAAAAGATTAATTTTATGTTAAGGCTTTTAATTGGTTTATGGAAAAGGCTTTTTGGTAATGTTTTATTTTATCTCTTCGGGCCTTTTAGAATAGAACTAAATTGATACCAATTGAAAACAAAATTAAAAAAGGAACCCATTTCATATTATGGTTTTGAGATAATATTGATATGAAATGGGGGGTTGTTGTAGGGCACAACAGGTACATGCATGTGTGTTCTTAGTTCTCTTAATGTCATTGGCATGGGTTTTTCTAGGTGTGACAATGTTCATTAACCTTGCCTTGCCATTTGTGTATATCCATTGTGTGGTGGGTTCTCTTATATTTGTTGAGATGGATTGATGGATGGACTTGAAGCTAAGTGGGGTGGTATTAGGATTATTCACAAGGCCTAGTAATCCTAGGATGGGATACATAGTAAAGCCTAGTTGTGAATGCTACAATTGGACCTAGGAATCCTCAAATGGTGAAAGGCGGAATACATGGTAAAGTTTAGAGATGAATACCCTTGATTGGGCCTAGGAATCCCTTAACTAGTAATGGCAGGATACACGGTAAATCCCAGAGGGTGGAGACCTCATAGGCCTAGGAATCCCTTGACCGGTAATGGTGGGATACATGGTAAATTCAAGAGGTTGAGACAAAAAAAATCCTCATGGTTTAGGTAGAGAGATACATAGGCATCCATGCTTATTTAGGGCCTAGTGATCCGATGGGGATTACAGTAAATACTATTTGTATTAATGAGCTTTCAGGCCTAAGAATCCCTTGGTGGGATATATGGTAAATCCTGAGGAAGCCCTGGTTGGCTTTGTTGTGAGTCCCAATTTCATGCTTGCAATATGGCATGGGGGTGATTGGCTGAAAGAAAGATTTGGTAAAGCCCAATCTATGGTCGGGTGGTTCATGAAACTCCCAGACCTATTTAGCTTATGCATTCATTAATAAGATCTCCTTATCCTTGGTATTTGATATGTAAATGTATTGGTTCATATGTGATTTTTATGGTTGTTGTATCCTTGTTATTTTTATTGGTTATATGTTTCTTATGAGTATGTTTTATGAAAGACTTGATGTATGGATCTCATCATGTTTTGATTTGAAAATGAATGTACAATGAATATATGACCTAATAGGTGATAGTGAAACTAGCGTGATAAGGAATAAATTATTCTTTATGAATATCAGATAAGTATGAGACCCCTATGCTCAAATATGTTGTTATGGCCTGTAGATTACATATTTGTGACATGTTTGATGAAATGCCTGTCATGGCTAGTAGGGGTAAGATCAAGTACTTGTACTAGTGATTGGATTAGCACTCTTATTCCATTGTTATTTATCATTTATGAAAGTTCCAGGAAGTTCTGGGCAGTGGCCTGAGACCTAGGCCTGAAAAGGTGGCTCAGAATATAGGGTCGTTGGCAGAGAATTGTCTGAAAACATTCATAGTCGCTGGCATGCCTTGCTATGGGAGTGACTGGAAGGCCTCAGTCGCATGAATGGCTTGTCATGGGAGTAGGTGAGGGTCTATATTAGTGAAATGACAAGTTGTATTAGGGGTTAAGCACCTGGAAGGGTTGGTTGCCTCCTGGAGGGTCTATAGCTCCCGAGGAAGGTTAGATTGGTTTGGTTTTGTTGGTTCCACTTCCTTAACTATACATGGGGAATTGAATCACATCATAATATCCTCTCATCACATACTAACCCCAACGTAATGGTTAACTTAGGTAAATGTGGGAGGAGGGTGTTTCATCTAGTCATGCTTACTATCATTTTTGGCTTGTCCTTTCCATAAGGCTTTCCCATGGTTACTATATTTGTTGGTATGTTCCTTTCATAAGGCTTGCCCATGCTTATATTATTGCTACTAGAAGTAATATCCAATTTTATTTCCCTCTTAGAGGCTTACTCATGCTTACATTACATGTGCCCTTAATCTTCCATAAAGTATTGCAATTAACCTCCTAATTTTCATACCCTCAATACATATCGATTCTCATGTACTCCATACCCTAATCATCTGAACTGTGGTTAGTTTATGGCAATCATAATGGGAGCACCAATCAATAAAAGCCAATTATTGCTAGATTTCATTTTAAAAATAGGCCCTTGTCAATACCTTGTTGCGACAATGAAGAACTTTCCTTTGTAGATCTTCCTTCTCTACATACTCCCTCTTTAGAACATTAGGATTATTCTTTGGATGTTGCTCTCAAGTCATTTCCTACTAGCTCATTTTTGGTTTTCCCTTCCTTCTCATGGAGTGAAGGTAAGAATGAAGCATCCAACACCTCCTCCAATGACCAATCATCTCATGGTGAATTTAAATATTCTTCCTACAACCTTATTGGACATCATTGTTTTTCCTTTTAAGTTTCCTCATTTGTCCTTGTTGTTCGTTGAAAGAATGGTTATTGTATTTATTAAGTAGTTATTCTTAAAGACAGAGGGGGTTGAAATGAAATAAGAGGGACCTATAATCTAGGTCTTCTTTCAAGAAATATGGATTAGTGATTGGACATCAATCAAAAGGGATGATTTTAGGTACTGATGGAGGAAAAAAGGATGGAACTAAACCTTCCTCATAGATTTTTAATTTTTTTAATAGCTACAGATTCATGGGATACCTGATGAACACATATCTCTTGAATACTCAACGTAAATATTCTTTAGATAGCTGACAAGAATTATGACAAACATACTCGTCATAGGTATGGCACCTTGATTGGATATCTTCATTCAATGTAAAATATTCGATACTAATTTTTCTTGGATATATGAAAAACTTCCATATGATTATACTATATCTCTATTGGAAATTCAACAGAACTATTTGTGAGATATATCATGCACTCCTGACAAGCATTCACTGAATGTCATACAATTATGTGTTGAAAATAATGACTGACTTGGACAAGGATACACGACAAGTGGGTGTTTGATATCCGATGACAACTTGTTCACCAGATTATTCGATGAAATTACATACACGAAACTGGAAGCCACGTTTTGTAAGAGTACCGACATAATTTCATCAAAAAACCATCGCATTTTAGTGCATCATGAAGTATATATAGATATTCCAAGTATCTTATCTGGTCTATCTGAAATTGAATGAACAACAAAAAACATGAGATATAGATCTACATGTTTATTATCTATGATAGATCAATTGTAGACAAGACAATAGTTCATTTAAATAGTTAAGTGAATTACATTTATTCACAACTCTCACACATAGATTCTTTCTCTAGTGTCTCAATAATGATAAGAGTAATTAGTCAATAGTAACCAATTCTAATCATTCACTTTCAAAGTAATAAAGAAAAACTATTTCAATTTCTATGAAAATAAGTAAGCGAATTAAAGTAATAGTACCATAATCATTCAATCTCGAAAAAACATTGAATCACTGTGGTCCAAAAAATATATTAAGAAAATATAACTTTACAACAATGCACAATATAATTCCTTAGAAAAATTAGAACCCTTATCTTAGGGTCACATTTTTGTTTATATCATTCCAAGTTTTTCTGAGTTAACAACCCAACAATAAAATATATGAAAGTAAAAGTTTGTTCTGATTTTGAGATAAAAACAAATCTTCAACCTGTTGGCATCATGCCTAGAGAATCTTCATTGAACTATTGCCACTGTGAGTAAATCTCTTGGAATTGTGCAAGAGGTTCGAGCTACATATTGACCTGGAACTTGAATTTACATGATTCCATGATTGGTAGTTCTTGTGTGATTTTATCGGTGACTAATTTGGTCATGAGAAAGAAACTTTGTGCTTTGACCAAAACTCTATAGATAACATCCAAGTTAATCTTTTGAATCTGTTCAATATTATTTCATTGCTCCTATTTGTATTTTTGCATCCACTTTGTCAATGAATTGGCCTCTAGTGGCTCAGATTCTGAAATCTCTTATCCAAATCTTGTATCTCTAACTACTTTCACTACATTTTGCATCAATGGGGAACAACTTTGTTGTGCAATTTTAATTAGTTCTTGTGAATTAAGAAAGTGATATTTCTAGGATTTTAAGAATATTTTCTTTTGAAATACATTGACTCGGGGTATTTTGGGGGTGGTTCTTTTCTTATCATTCTTCCAGGTAAGAAATTAATTTAGTTTCCTATCTGCATCTTCACAATTGGCCTTTTTTTCAATCATATCATTGAGTAAAAAATATACTAGACTCTCATGGTCTTGAATAAGGATTAACTTATTACAGAATTGTTCTTGTGCATGATTGACTTGTAGATTGACGTCAATGGCCTCCTGTTTCAACTTCTCAAGGTCAATTACATTATTTTCCACATCTTGGACTTTTTATTGAACTTATGTCAATTGAATAGTCTTTTATTGATTTTTGACTTGTAATCATGTTACAATTTGTTGTTTTCACCATTCAACCTCTATTATAACTCTTCTATTTTCTAAGCAATGGTATTGAGACTCATGCTCTCGTAGTTTCAACTGAGCTTGAATCTTATTTGCTTGTTATGATATTTTTTTCTCTAGCTATGATATTTTATCCTCTTTCTGCTTAAAAAACTCATCAACCTACTAACATGAGAAACACTGGCATTTGGATATACTCCCGTGTAATGAGCCAACTCCTCAACTATCTTCTTTTCATCTAATTGAGAGACATCCCAAACAACCTAGGGATGAACCTCTATTACTTGAATCTCATTATCGATTTTTCTCTTTTTTGAGCTTCTCTTAATCACAACCTTCTTCCGATTACTGAAGTAAAAATCCAATGGAGGAGTATACTCCATTTCAAGAGGTGATAGGGAGTTGACCATTATTTTTTTGTGTGAGTTATTTCTAGAAATGGTACTAATGGGATTTCTCACTATGACTCTAGAGGTGGCCAAATAGGTTTTTGTATGGTTCTCCACATTTTTAGGAGGGGACAATTGTTGTTTCCAATACTGAACATGGTTTGATATATCAATAGGAGTCTTAGGTACCTCCTAACATGCTCTTGAAATACTAGTAGGTGTTTCAGGTACTTTCTATTGTTCTGAAATAGTTGTTGTGGTCATTAAAAACTTTTCCTATTACTGATCGATTTGGTTTGAGCCACACTAGTTGATAGCTACAAAATCAAAGGCAAAGTGTAACAACCCTTGATTGATCTTCCATGTAAATAAAATAAGACGAGGGACATGGGACACATATTCCAAGTTTAATGTTAGGAAAAAAAACTTTAGTGGGCATCACTTGTAATTAATTATTGGCTATGGAAATTAGAAAAGGCATTAGTAAAGGCAAAGAGGCAATAATTGGCATTTAATTATGAAAATAAAGGAAATAGGATAAATGGAAGGTGAAGAGGCACATATTTGCATGCAAGGGAAATTAGAGGAAAAATGAAGGAAAATAAAGAAAATAGAGGCATCAATGATAGAAAGGCCTTAGAGGACCGGTTCCCATCTTTTGTTAGTTTAGTTTTGTCTCCCTCATTTTGTTTCTTTCATTCTCTCATACTCTTGCACACTTAGAGTACTCTTGGAGCATGCTTGGAGCACTCTAGCATTCATTTGGATTTGGAGAAATAAGGCAAAGGAAGGCAAGGGAATGAAAGGGAACAGTTGGTTTAGCAGTTATAAATGGATTGCTTTGCAGGTAAATGGTTGCATGTGTTATTTCCTTGTTAATTTTTGGATGCATGGCATATGCATGTGATTCTATGGTTATGAGTTGTCATTGGCATGGATGTTTTCCTAGATTGATAACTGTGGTTTTAACCTTGCCTTGCCATTTCGTAAATAACCATGATGTTTTGGGGTTTTCCACTTGTTTTTCTGATTAGTGCTTAGGTTCCTGATGGCTGTGGGTTGGAACAAATGCTCTAGAAGCCCTGGAATAGCTTGGGTTGAGTTACTAGTTCTTGGAGTCGTTGGTTGGGACAAATGCTCTAGAGCGCTTGGTGGGTTGAGTTACTAGTGCCTAGAGTCGTGGTTGGAACAAATGCTTTAGAGACTTGGAAGGTAGTGGGTTGAGATACTAGTTCCTTGAGCCCTGAACAACTTGGGTGAAGACCAACCTGGTTGGTGTTAGTGAGTTCTGATTGTAGAGGTGGAATCACTATGGTTGAATATTGAGGTGGTTTGGCCTCTAAAAGCCTTGGTTGTTTTTTTTGGATTTATTTCATAAGATCCCACATTCATGCGTGGAATATCGCATGGGGGTAATCGGATCGAAGAGAGATTTGGTTTAGCCTAATCTATGGTCAAGTGGTATGTGGAAGTCCTTGAATTGGTTGGAATTTTCATATGTTAATAAAAGTTATTTTCATATTGTGATTTTTGAGCACTTGTATTGGTTATCATGCTGACATTATGAATGATTTTCCATGGTTTCTATTGTAGGTTTTAACCCCGTACATAAATTACCTGCATATGAATTCTAAAAATAGAAAATAAGCAATGGTGAGAGCATAAAACATAAAACAAATATACACAGATTTTCCCCGGGATCCGAAAATCGGGACTACTAGATTGATTTTTCATTATATTCTTTTTAATGTAACAATACATATATACAGGCCGAAGCATCCATTAACCCTAGATTAGAACATAACTATAGCTCCCTTGACCGGATCTACAAAATACCATGGGAAGAAAACCATCATGCCCAAATCCATGTGTGAAAACCACGCACAAAACCATAGGTAGGTTTTCCCACCTAATATAGCGTCCAAAAAAAAATTCCCCGCGGCGCTACCCTGGAACCCATAAAGTGGGGCTATCGCCCCCTTCAAACCCCCCGATAGGAGGACCTTCCACCCCCTACTACATCCAGCGCCACGAACAGGGATAGGCTAGTCATGGAAAGAATATAACACACACCCAACGTTCTCCCACTTGTTGTTTTCTTTCCATAGGGGGCCATAGGAGAGCTTAGTCATTGGTATATCCATCCAACACCCATTGTTTCTCTACACCAAGAGAATTTCTGAGTGCTCATAGACTTTGTCAATGCATCTATAGTATTCTTCAAAGTGTCCACCTTTACCAACAACACCTTTTTATCCTCAACCATATCCCTCACAAAGTAATACAGAACATCAATCTGCTTTGTCTTTGAATGATAAGCAGGGTTCTTTGCCAAGAAAATTTCACTTTGGCTATCATAGTTTATCCTTACAACTCGTTGTAACTGTTAGTGTCAATATCTTCACACTACCATCAGCGATCAAAATTTCTCTTTCTCACATGCATGTTAGGTGTCTCGTTCAATCAGCTACATTCCATTAGGTCATGGATCAACTTATGGTAGTGGTTTCATTTCAGTTTCCCTCATGTCATATACCTACTGGCTTGTTCAAGCCTCTTTTCAATCATTTATAGTCATTTCAGTTCATTTCATTTATAAAAACTAGTTTTAGGGTTTAGTTTCACTAGGTCTTAGGGTTTGTCATCATGGTCATCCAAGATTGAATAAAAGGGTCAGCAGGCACATGAGGAGGATAAAAAGGTTCATATAGTTATGAGTTTACTTCTAATATGCTGAAATAAAGCTTTTTCACCTCAAAACTCTGTTTTGAGGTGAAATAGAGCATTTGTACTTCATGGTTTCATTTCATGTAAATTATGTAATTTCATAGTTCCTATATGTAATAATTCTTCATAAGTGCTCCTAGTAACCTGGTAACAATGTCAGCTCCTGCCACTAGAAAAGGTCCATGAAGAGAGTAAGTCCACCTTCAAGAAGTCAAAAAAGTCCAAAATTCAGAAAAACAAAGTATTTTTCAAAAGTGACAAAACTATAGAAAAGTGGGTTTTGGTTTATGAAAAATCAAAAGAGGAAAGTATAAAGGGTCAATTCATATATTTTATTCATTCCTTGTTTATTGAAGAGCTAAGGAGAATTGAAAACACGATTTTGAGCCAAGGGAGGAAAATAGAGAAAATTTGGCAAAGAGTTGTTGGCAGTGCGCATTATTTCCCTGGCGCTACGCATTAAACTGGCGCTACACACCTATTGTAGTTTCACAGTGTTAATTTGGTTTGGCATTGCGCATTAAACTGGCACTGCACAGCTATTAGTGAGCACTACACACCTGTTGGAGAAGCCCGAAAATGCCTCAAATCACCTTCAAACTTCCTTAAAAACATTTTGATGCTCATTCCGACTAAGTACATCATTCTTCCTTGCCTTGAAGAGTAATGTTTGGTTGCTAGGGTTGTGTTTGGTTTCTGTTAGAACAAACCCTAACAAATTGTCAAAACCAAACCCTAAATAATTACTAAACCACCTCTCATAAGTTATCAAAAGGTTGTTGTTGTTCTGTCATACTCCATTCATAGTGAGTTTTCTAAATCCTATTCCCTATCCCACGATCATCAAAGTTCACTCCCTAAAAACCCCACTCTCATTTACAAAACCCTAGCCCTATTACAATATTCCCTAAACCCTAAACTCCCAAATACATCTTCACTACACCCACTTCATTACTAAATCCCTATTCCACATTCTAAAGCCTACCCATTCCCCTCATTCCCCTCATTCCCTAAAACCCGAACATTCCCTCAAGTAGTCACATTCCCCATACATATCCCTTACCCTATATTTTAAAGTCTCTTCATACTCATTTGTTCTCACTACAAACTTTCATCTCTCATCAATTATCACATCATCAAAAGACCATGGAGAGAGACTTAGACTATGAGAGGGAGGAGGAAACTTTCAGTGATACTTCCAGAGAAGCACATGTGTTAAGAAAGCCACACAAAGGGGGAAGAGCATCCGAGAGGAACCTATCAGTCTGACAGAATTGCTTGCTTGTCCTCTTGCTATATCTAGTTTCAGACATCAACCTTGATATGATTTTTGTGAAATGGTGGAGAGGGCAATGTTTCATCATGAGCTTGCCTCGTTGTTTGTCACCCATCTACATAATGGCCAAGTGAATCTTGTTGGTGTTTCCTTCACCTTGTCACTTACCACCATCTTAGAAGCAACAGACATCCTTAATGTAGGTGAGCAATGGAATAAAGGGTAGTATGTGGACAGAGAACATTATGAGCCTTACATTAAGGCTGGATATCACAGCCAAATCAGCAGAGTATTTCCTTTCAAATACTTGGAGAACAGTTTTGTTCCTCTTATGAAGCTTATCATTAAATATTTCACGTGTGAAGGAAGGTTTTCCCGCTTGTATGCATATCATATCAGCTTGTTGATGCACTTTACTAGGGTGAGGATGATGAAACTCCCTTACTTTATATATAGGAACATTGAGAAGATGACCCATTATGTTCAAAGAAAACCTTTTCCTCAGCAACTCAATAGGATTCATAACTTCTCATTGATTAAGATTGTTGTGTTTCACCAGTTAAACTTGTTGAACATACCATGGGAGAGCTTTATTTCCCATGAGATGTTCAAAGGCCCTCAGGTTTCATCAATACCTCAGGAGGAAGGAGGACCATCAGGACAGGCAGGTGTCTATGAGACCGAGACTACATGTGTGCCAGTATTTGTTACTTATGAGAGAGGCACAAGGAGTCTTTTTGTTGCTACCAAGTGAGCACTATCTCCACCAAGAGTGGAAGGGGTCTTGCCTCCTTCACCAGATTACAAGAAAATGCTATCTCCACGGGGGTGGAAGGGGCTTTTCCTTCTTCTCTAGCTATATAGGTTGGCCAACATTCAAAGAGTAGAGACAAAGGGAAGCAAAAGATGCATGAGGATAGCCCTACTAAAGGGCAAGACAGAGAGTTTACTTTGATTGAGGAGGATGTCACTGACTTGGGCTCTCAAGGCTCAAGAATCAAGGACATGATTATCAAAGAGAAGGAGGTTGAAATACAAACCTTATCACTTAACCTTGAGAGGTCCAAATGGATAATTAACTATCTTGAGTAGGAAACAAACAATTAACAGATAAGCAAGCTATTATGGAGCTGCAGATGATTAGGGCAGATAGGCTAGAGGCAAAGAAAACAAAGGTCGAGATGACCTCCCTTGAGCAAGAAATTGAGAATGACTAAGAGACATGGTTGGAAAGGGTGAACATTCACTTAGAGAATCTGCTTGAGAAGGACAATAAAGAGAAGAAAATGTTACGCCACATGGCCTATCACTATTTAACCCGGAACAAGATTTGCAATGTAAGGACAAAGAGGCTAAAAGCCAAGTTAAGAAGAGTTTTGAGGAACAAGAAAGAGCAAGATAAACTCAAAATCTTGGCTGAAGAATCATTGGCTCAAAAAAGCACCTAACAAGGATCACCCATGCCAAATTTCAAGAAATTTGGAGAGATGTTTGACATTTTTTGAATTTTTGAAATTGAAAAACAGCTTTTCCAATAGGTGCGCTGGAGGCATCTTCTTGCCAAAAGGCATACATATCTGGAACCATCATGGAAAAATATGTAAACCCAGAAATAGTGAGAAATTTTGGATAAGGTCTTGGTCACCAAAAGGGGAAAAAACAACAAGAAAGTGCCCTCTCTGCCACTTTTTTGCTACATAGTAAGCAGTCTTGGGAGAATCAAATTTTGGAGGGGCAAATGAGATCCAAATCAGAAAAATCAAATTGTTCCAGAAACTAGATAGGTAGGGCTTTCCAAAAAGACAACTTGCACCTAATTTGGACACCTATAAGGCCTGCAAAAATGGCCTTGAAATGGCACTACGCATTAAAATTTTGGTGCTGCGCATTAAACTGATTTTGCCAATTTTGCCTTAATTTCCAGCTTTTTCCTAGTTTTCTTGGAAAACGACCTTTTCTTCATTCCTTGGTAAATGTAAGCATGGTAAATGAGAATTTGATGTAAATATGGATGAAAAACACCTCATAGGGTAGATACATCAAGTCAACGGTGGTTTTGAAATGAATGAATTGGTTTCCTAAGTTTTAGAGGCACGTTGTTCCACTGCCTACTTTTGTGTTCCTAGTTTAGATATGGTTGAAACTACTTCTCTTCTCATGGTTTTTACCCCTGATAGCTAGCTTCAGTAGTTTCCTTGCCTCTATAATGTACTTTTTGATTCATTTGTATAGGTTGGACTTTGGTGGAAGTGGTGGCACTCATTCAACATTTGTATTAATAGTTTGGCAAGGAATAAAACTAGGTTTCACAGCTATTTTTGTGGGATTCTTGTGACAGTGATTTTATGTATTGTTTATTCTTTGTAATGAGTTTTTCTTATGTTTTATATGTATCCAAATCTATTTATCTTCTAAAACTAAATGAATCAAGGTGAATGGACAAAATACACTATTGTGCTTTATCTTGGGAATGCATTTGGTTTTCAATTTTTTCAACTATTTGAAGAGGATTCATAGTTTCTTTATGCCCTCCTCAACTCCTCAACTATATTAACCTACCATCTCAATCCATTTCTATTACATAAACCCTTGTCTACCTCGCCCCACAGAACATGACTGTATCCCTGAGTTGATTTCCCGGACCCAATCTGCCTTCTCCAATTGATCTGGCAACCAAAACCTAAAAATCAAACCAGAAACCCTAATCTACTATACCTATCCTAAAATCAACATTCATTTCAGTCATCTCAAGACATAATTGCAACCATTCTCACTGATATTGACAAGGAGAGAGCCCTCTCCCGACCTGGTAGGGCTAGCTACCAGGTTAAGCATGGTTTGTAGTTACCCTAGGATTGCCTCCCTTCAGCCTGAGGTCGATCTAGGCTCTAACAGTAACAACCACATACTTGAACACAATCACTCCATCCAAATTGCTTCCTCACTTGCATGAGTGGCTACCATGTATTCTGCCTATGTAGTTGAAAGTGCCACTGCATATTGTTTCTTGCTCATCCAACTAACGACCCCTCCAAAAAAGTTAAATACATACCCACTTGTAGATATTATTTGATCTAGACCTCCAGTCCAATTTGCATCAACAAATCCATGGATGTCCAAAACTCAATCCAATCTTAGTCTTCCTTTGTAGCACATACCGTAATCACTAGTGCCACACAAATACCTGAAAACCCACTTCACTGTTGTCCTATTCTCCTTCCCTGGTTTTGACATAAACCTGCTCAATACTCCCACTACATGTGAAATGTATGATATAATACAAACCATTTCATACATCAGGCTACTGATTGCACTTGCGTATGGAACACATGACATGTCCTCTTCCTCTTCTTGTGTCTTAGGACACTGTTCAGTAGATAGGTTTACACCGAAAGGAATAGGAACCTTCACCAGTTTACTATCATTCATATTAAACCTCTGCAATATTGTCTCGACATACTTGCTATTGTTTAACCATAGCTTCCTTTTTTCCAAATCTCATTTAATTTCCATGCCCAAAATATAGTTTTCAGCACCAAGATCTTCCATGTAGAAATTTGGAAGACAATTGGGTCTTCAATTCCTGGATAATTTCTTTGTTATTTTGTTATGAAATCAGCTCACAAAAATATATAAAATATAGATCAATGCCTTAGAATTCATCCTCTTCGAGGGGGCAACCTCCTTTACACTACAAAAATGAAAAATTCTTGGATGATTCAAATGACAAAACCTCCTTTCTATATATAAGAGTCTAAGGGGTCACCATATAACCAAGCCGACCTAATAGCAATAATATAAAGGCACAAAAATAACAATAGAGGGATTCTATGGGGCACAATAATAACAATATGGGGACAATAGGGGCACAACAATAACAATAAGGGATACAACGACAATAGTAATAGGGGAATCACTAGTATTCTAGGGACCTAACATGCCCCTGTCCTTCAAAAAAGTGTTTCCCTCAATGCTTGAGTAGTTATGGATGCTTCTGTATAAAATTCTTATCCTCCCATTTGGAATCTTCAAGTAAGTTCTTCCACTTGATGAGATACTTTGAAATTGATCGATTTCGTAGCTGTCAAGTTCTTATTTCTTTGACTGCTTTAGGTTCCAATATGATTTTTCTTTCCTCGTCAAGTTTTGGAAATATTGTTTGAACTGGAAGCTTGTCACCTATAACATTATTTAGGCATGAAACATGGAAAACTGGGTACACTCAAGAAGCTGCAGGAAGCTCCAATTTGTATGCCATAGTACCTATCTTTTGCAACACCTTGTACGAACCATAATACCTTGGTGATAATTTATTATCCTTCTGAGCTTGCTTGAGGGACATTTGTTTATATGGTTGTATCCGTAGGAATACACAATCACCTACATCAAAACTTCTTTTGCTCCGATGTTGATCTGCCTGCTGTTTCATTCTATTTTGCACCAAGGTGAGGTTATCCTTTAAGAGTTGGAGAACTTGTTGTTGATACTCGATGTGATCTTCCACTGCTTGAACCTAATTTTCTCTTAAATATGATGTGATGGATGGTGGATGATATCCATAAAGTGCCATAAATGGGGTCATTTTTGTTGCAATGTGGAATGAAGTGTCATACCACCATTCAACCAAAGGAAACCATTTAACCCATTATGTCTGTTTATTATATACAAAGCAACGAAGATATCCTTCCATACATTTGTTTACTATCTCAGTTTGCCCATCAGATTGAGGATGATAATATGAGCTATGGGCTAATTGAGTACCAAGACAAGAAAATAATTATGTCCACAAATTTCCAGTGAAAATCGGATCTCAGTCACTTACAATAATCTTTGGGTTTCCATGTAGCTTTTGACTTGTTTCCATAAATGCAGTAGAAACCATGCCTGATTTAAATGGATGAGATAATGCAAAAAAGTGTGCATACTTGGCAAGCCTGTCAACTACCACCATGATAACACTCTTTCCTTCAGACTTGGGTAAACCTGTGATAAAATTCATTGAAACCTCCTCCTAACATTGGCTTGGAATGGATAAAGGTTGTAATAGTCTTGGGGTCTTAATTGTTTCAACTTTATTTTGTTGGCAAACCAAACATTCCGCCACAAACTTTTGAATATCCAATTTAAAGCCATCCCAAAAAAAATCCTTCTTAACGCTATGGTAGGTTTTTATAAATCCTAAGTGCCCTCCTAAGGGAGAGTTGTGCAATTCCCTAAGAATATTTTGTTTGATTTGCTAATTATTACATAGGTATAACCAATCCTTGTACCATAACGAATCATTTTTCCAGCTAAATGTATCAGATGTATTTGGATCTTGTTGTATCTTTTGAATGAGTGCCCACAATTCCTCGTTAGTATTCCATTCATCCCTTGCTTCATTTATCCAATCTGGTTGGATAATAGAAATGGCGCAAAGAAATGCTTCCACATCTTCATCCTTTCTTGAGAGTGCATCTGCCACAAAATTTTGCTTCACTTTTTGGTAGATGATTTCAAAGTCATAACCCAACATCTTTTTGACCCATTTTTGCTGCTCTTCTGAAGATAATATTTTCTCTAAAAATTATTTAAGACTATCATGATCTATTTTTACCTTGAAGTGTCTTCCCACTAGGTAGGATCGCCAATTCTTAAGTGCATGTAGTATTGCCAACATTTCCTTCTCATAAATATCTTTGTGTAAATACTTTCCTTTGATTGGAAAACTTTCGAAAGCAATGGGTCTTTCTTCTTGCATTAAAATAGCACCAATTCCATTTCCTGAGGCATCACATTCCACAATAAATGTTTTTGTGAAGTCTGGTGTAGCTAAGACTGGTGCTTGTCACATTGCCTCTTTACGATGTTCAAAGGCCTTCGTTGCTTTTGGAGTCCATGAAAATGCATCTTTCTTCAATAATGTTGTTAGAGGTGCTGCTATTCTCCCATAATTCTTGATAAACTTTTTATAATACCTTGTCAACTCGAGAAATCCTCGCAGATGCTTTATGGATGTGGGGATTTTCCATTCCTTAATGGTTTTAATTTTGATAGGGTCTACCTTCACACCTTGAAGAGATACAATATGACCCAAATATTCCACCTATTGTACTCCAAAGAAACATTTGGAGATTTTTTCATATAATTTCTTCTCCTCCAATAGTTTAAGCACCATGTCAACATGTTGGACATGTTCCTTCCAAGATTTGTTGTAGATTAGTATATCATCCAAAAATACTAACACAAATTTTCTAAGGAAGGGTTTGAAAATGAAATTCATCAAACCTTGAAATGTAGAAGGTGCATTAGTAAGGCCAAAAGGCATGACCAAAAATTCATAATGAGCCTCATGAGTTCTAATAATTCATCAATGACAGGAATGAGAAATTTATCTTTAATAGTGAGCTTGTTGAGCTCCCTATAATCTGGACACATGTGCCATGATCCATCCTTCTTGTGAACCAATACTACTGGAGCAGAAAAAGAACTTTGACTAGGTTGAATCATACCATCCTCTAGCATTTCTACAACCATATGTTCAATTTCACTCTTTTGGACATAGAGATATCTGTAAGGCCTGATGTTTGGAGGAACACTTCCTAGAATCAAATTAATAGCATGATCATGATCATGAATAGGTGGGAGGCTTTTGGGAGTCTCAAATACCTTGGCATGATTGTCCAAGACTTTTTGGAGATCTAGTGAAATGAATTATTTCGATGTGGGAACCTCTAGTGAACATAATTGTGCAACTATGCCTCATTGTTCTTTATTTAGAAGCTTTAGCATTCTGTTAGAGCTGATTATCTTTCACGGTTTCCCTGCGATACCCCTTAATTCAACTTCCTTTCTTTCTGAAGAGAATTTCATGAAAAGTTCTTGAAAATTAAAAGCTATTTTACCCAAGGATTCTAGCCATTGGACTCCTAGTACAACATTAGCACCACCCATTGGAATGGAAAGCATTTGTCTATTCAATACATATTCTCCCATGGATAGCTTGATATTATGGCACTTTCCTGAGGAATTTATGGTTCCTCCACTTGCAACCATCACTTGACACTCTAGTGCTAGATATAGGAAGCAATTCAATTCCTTATCTATCTTACAATGAATAAAACTATGGGTACTTCCCGAATCAATCAACACTATTACCTTTTTATTCTTGATATGCCCTTCTATCTTGATAGTTTGAGGAGTGGTAATTCCATCCAATGCATTACAAGATATGGTTGGATTCATTTCTTCATTTTCTAGTGTTTGTTCCTAGTGTATATCCTTTTCTTTTGACGTTTCTTGTTCCTTTTCTTCCTCCTCTTCACAATCTATGTAAAATAATTTCTTCTCACCACACTTATGACCTTTAGTGTATTTGCTAGCACAACTGTAACAAAGCCCTTTTGCTCTTTTTTCTTCCAATTGTTGTCGTGTCAACCTTGTAGGTTGTGGATGGCTAGGGGTAATAACACTTCCATCTTTATGATTGTGAGTGGTAGGCTTCCTTGTTGCCATAATTCTACTTTCCATTTTTCTAGCCAACCTGAGTGCCTTCTCCAATGAATCTAGTTCCCAAAGGCGAACCTCATGTTGGATGTTATCTTTTAAAGTCCCTATGAACACATCAATCTTATGCTCCTCTAGAATATCTTTTACCCTTATATTCAATTTTTGGAAGTCCTCAATGTGCTCCATTATTGAACCCTTTTGTTTGAGATTTATCAATTGGCTGAAAAAAGTGTTTCTTTTTGTATCCTCATAATGTGCTATCATTTCATCCGTAAAAATAGCCCAAGTGACAACTTGTTTACGAGAGCAAAGCCAACGATACCATACAAACTGATTTGGTTCCAAATATAATGTTGCAATGCGTACCTTTTGTGTGTTTTGCACATTATGGAGATCAAAAAATTGCTCCATCTATAGTATCGATGGGGATCCTTGCCATCAAACTTCCTCATATTGATCTTTTGGAACATGGTGTTTCTTCGATCCAAAATTAGAGTCTATGAAATCATGATTAACATTTATTTTGTTCTCATCATAAGTTTCCTTTACTACCCTTTCGCCATTAGTAAGCATTTCTTGTAGAATCTTTCTCAAGTCTGTCTTCAAATTTGTCTGCAAATCTTCCATGCCTTTCTTTAAATAATCCATCTTAGCTTCTACGTCATCCATCTTAGATCCCATGTCGTCCATCTTAGCTTCCACAACATTCATCTTAGCTTCCACAACATTCATCTTAGCTTCTATGCCTTTCTTTAAACCATCCATCTTAGCTTCCACGCCTTTCTTTAAACCATCCATCTTAGCTTCCACGCCTTTCTTTAAACCATCCATCTTAGCTTCCACACCTTTCTTTAAACCATGCATCTTACCTTCTATGTCTTTCTTTAAACCATCCATCTTAATTTCCGTTACTTTTTGAGCGATTGAAATTTGTTTCTCTTGGTCTCGTAATTTTGATATATCATGTTGCATTTCTTCCTCTTCTTCATGATTCATGCTAGAGATTTCAAGCTGCTTACTAGGTGTTTCCATTTTCTTTCTTTGGGGCAGGAATAACCGATAATAATGCATCACTATGCCATTTGAATTCCTTCAAACTAATTTTTTAAACCAAGCTTATGAAAAGATTAAAAAAAACTACACACTTTTTTCACTTTGTAGGAGCTCGATATTGAATCTGATGTATCTCTGTAATTTTGGATCTCCTAGGTTTTAGATTGCTTCCTAAGGTAACCCTTGAGTAATATTTCTAACCCCACAAGTCTAATCAAGATTGGATTCTCTAATGAAGGGTTATGTCAAATCTCCCACGATGACCTAAGTATAGACTAGTTTAGTAGAGAGAACTTGTATGACGTGTCATGGGTCACTGTTTTAGCCTTAGGTTCTGAAAATGATATCCACAAAGCTACAGGCTGTCCTCTTTCTATAACTTCATATGAAAATTCAATCTGATGCTCAGAGCGAAAGTTATGACGATTTTTCCAAGGTGACTTGTTTGGAATGTAATTTGGTGGTCTACAAAAACCCTAAATTCCTTAGATTATATCTCCAAAAATATAGCTAAATAGGATCTAAAATTCGGAGCCGATGTTCAGACCAATTCCTTCTCAAATGGTTTTTTTTTAGCTTCTGAAACTTCATAGCGAAAGAGTTATAGTGAAAATTCCATGATGACCTGTTTTAGATGAAATTCTAGAGTTTTCAAAAACCCTAACTTCCTCAGATCATATCTCTGGAAATATATCGAGACAAAATATGAAATTCGGACCTGAGGTTCAATGTGATTTAGTCTCAAATGGGTTTTTTTAGCTTCTGAAATGTCACAGAAAAAAGGTTATAGTGAAACTCCCACGACGAACTATTTGGAGAAGCAAAACCCTAGAATCCAAAGCTCTGATAGCAAATGTTATGAAACCAACTCACAAAAAGATAGAAAAGATAGATCAATTCCTTAGAATTCATCCTATTCGAGGGGGAAACCTCCTTTACATTACACAAATGAATAATTCTTGGATGATTCAAATGACAAAACCTTCTTTCGATATATAGGAGTCTAAGGGGTCATAAAAAAACCAAGCTGACCTAACAATAATAATATAAAGGCACAAAAATAACAATAGAGGGATTCTATGGGGCACAATAATAACAATATGGGGACAATAGGGGCACAACAATAACAATAAGGGATACAACAACAATAGTAATGGGGGAATCACTAGCATTATAGGGACCTAACATATTTCCAATCAATAACATATAATCCACTTACAATACAAAATAAATAATGCAGTCACCGATTAATTTAAAATACACACAGTGATCTTCTTTGCTTATGGTGAACCCAAGTCTCCCTATATATGTATCAAATTTCTGATACCACATCCTTGGTGACTATTTTAACCCATACAAAGACTTTTTTAACCTGCATACCAATTCTTTCTTATCCTTTACTACAAAGCCTTTAGGTTGCTTCCAGATCCCCATGAATAAATGTTGTCTTTAGATCCATCTATTCTATCTCAGAATCAAAAGAAGCAACAACAGATAAAAGTAATATAATAGAAGCTACCTTGGCAATAGGAGAAAAAATATCACTAAAATCAATTCCTGACACCTGGGAATAACTTTTTGCTGCCAACCGAGCTTTATATTTCTCCACCTTGACTTTTTCATTCATCTTCTTCTTAAACACCCATTTTCTTCCAATGGGTTTCCTTTCGACTGACAAGTCCACCAGATCCCAAGCCTCACTTTTGTACAAAGATTCCATTTCTTCAACCATGGCCTCTTTCCAAAGTTTTCCATCCTCTGAATCTACTACTTCCCTTATTATTTTGGGATCATCATCAGTAATAGATGAAGTAAAATTTGAACAGAAAGCAGTTGGATTATACCTTTCTGGTTTCCTTCTTTCTCGAACTAATATTCTCATAGATGGAGATTGTGGCTCTTCATCTTCTGATTCCTCTTCTATTGTAGATTATGATTCCTCCTCCTTTAGCTCAAACTCTAACTTCCAGGTTCCTTTGGTAAGACTTCATGTTTAATAACATCTTTCACCTCTCTAAACATGACATCACGGATTTACACAACCTTCCTTGTTTCTAGGTTCCAAAGCTTATAATCTTTTAAAGCATACTTATATGCAATAAAGATGCCCTTTCAGATTTACTATCCAACTTGGTTCTTTTCGCCTTTGGAACATGTACATATGCATCACATCCAAATACCCTCAGATGTGAAAGAGAGGGTTTCTTGCTAGTCCATACCTCTTGTGGAGTCTTATCCTCCAATGCTGATGAAGGTGATCTGTTGACCATGTCACATGCAATTTCCAGTGCCCCTACCCAGAATTATTGTCCTAAGTTGGCACCACTGAGCATGCTTCTTACCTTTTCCATCAACGTCCTATTCATTCTTTCTGCAACTCCATTTTTCTGAGGTGTGTATGGATTAGTCTTCTTCCATACTATACCACACTTATTATAGCACTCTTCAAATTCCTTCTTGCAAAACTCTCCATTGTTATCTTTCCTCATCACCTTTATCTTCTTCTCTATCTAGTTTTCCACCAAAGCCTTACATTCTTTAAACCTGCAAAAGACTTCAAATTTATCCCTAAGGAAATATATCCAAGTATTCCTTGAGAAGTCATCTATAAATTATACATAGTACATAAACTTACCAAATGATGGAACCGACATAGGTCCAAACACATCACTATGCACAAGCTCTAATATCCATTTCATCCTCTTAGCACTTGAGGGGAAACTCACCTGATTCTGCTTCCCAAATACAAAATCTTCATACAAATAAAAATCCAAAGAGAAATTAGACATACCTTCTACCATAATATTACCATGAAGCATTCAAAGGACTTTCTCTCCAATATGTCTAAACCTTTGATGCCATAGCAGGGTCTTTTCTCCAAAGACCACTATATTTTTTGCTCCACTTTCATGAACCATAGAACTATTGCACCCATCAATAACAATGCTACCCTAAACCTTGTACAGAGTTCCAGTCTGAAATCCTTGCATCAATACCAGTGCTCCCTGAATCATCTTACAAGGTATCTTTCTTGAACACTATTTTTACACCCACATCATCAAACCTGCTTACAGAAATAAGATTTCTAGCCAATGTCAGAATATGGAGAACACTCGGAAGTGTTGTAATCCTTCCACCTTGCAACTTCAAGTTTACTTCTCTACGATCAACGATTTTAGCCTTCCTTTCATCCCCTAAGAAGACATCACCACCATCATATTTATCATAATCACATAACCACTCCCTATGCGGAGTGAAGTGAAAGGATGTACCTGATTCAATCAACCATGCCTCATGATCTACATGTGTACTTGAAGAAGAAGCCAAGTACACATCCCCACCTTCTTCTAAGGTGGTTTTCACCTCTACAAAAAGAGCATCATCAGATCCCTTTCCTTTCTCAAGATATTTATATCTATAGTCCTTTTTGAAGTGCCCTTCCTTTCTGCATTTCCAACACACCTTTATAGCTTTTCCTTGGGATTTAGATCTCCCTCTAGATTTAGATCTCCCACTCGAGGATTTATTTTGTTTCTGTTCTGGGATCGTCCTTGTACAAACAAGCCATCACCATTTTGGCCCTCCATATTTTTCTATCTCATCTCCTCCAACAGAAAGGATGAGACTATTTCATCAAATTGTAAGGCACTCACATTGCTACCTATTGCAACAACCAGACTATCCCACGAATCTGGTAGAGAACACAAAAAAATGATGCACTTATCTTCATCTGAAGTTTTTATATCAATAGATAAAAACATTCTTACCATAGTATTAAAGGGATTTAGATGCTCTGTCACTGAGTCTCCATCCTTCATCCTTAGGTTATACAACTTTTTCCGTAGGAACAATTTATTCACCAGAGACTTAGATTGGTAAAAAGTCCCTAACTTGTCCCACAAAGCCTTCGTCGAAGCTTCCCCTGATACATTAAACAATACTGAATCTGAGATGCAAAACCGTATTGTTCTCTTTTCCTTCTGATCCAACTTAGCCCAATCTTCAGCTAACATTTCCGTTGGTTTATTACCTAGATGTACTACGATCCACTGATATTTATCCACCAACAAATCCTCCATCTTGATTTTCCACAACTCAAAACTCTAACCATTAAATTTCTCGATCTCTATCTCTCCACTACTCACCATCTTCTTTCACCACAAGAATTGATCTCGCAGATCTCCCACTAAATAGGGTCTATCACAGGCCCGATAAAAACCCATCAGTAGCAAAGGCGTCTCCTTGAAGCCAAAACAACTCTAATACCAAATGTAGGTTTTAAACCCATACAAAAATTATCTGCATACAAATTCTAAAAATAGAAATTAAACAATGGAGAGAACATAAAACATAAAACATATATACAAATATTTTCCCCTGGATCTCGAAATTAGGACTACTAAATTGATTTTTCATTATATTCCTTTCAATGTTATAATACATATATATACATGTCAAAGCATCCATAAACCCCAATCCATTAACCCTATATTAGAACATAACCGTAGTTCCCTTGACCAGATCTAGAAAATACCAGGGGCAGAAAACCATCGTGCCGAAATCCATGTGTGAAAATGATGCACAAAACCATAGGTAGGTCTGCCCACCTAATATAAGGTCCAAAAAATGTTTTCCCCATGGTGCTGGCCCTAAACCCATAGAGGGGGGCTACCATGCCCCTCAAAACCCCCAATAAGGGGGGCTATCACCCCCTGTGACCACCCTGTTGTGCCTGATGCAACGAACAAGGAGGGGATATCGCCCCCCAACGTGTGGGGCTAGTCGTGGAAAGAATATAACACACACCCAACATCTATGCTAGTTTTTTGCTAGTTATATGTTATTTATATTATGTAATCTATCTATGGCTCAGACATGTTTTGATAAGTTATCGATTGGTTAATGAATGCATGGAATAACAAGTGCTATTGCAGCTAGTGAGAGAGGTTTTAGAGACTTCTTGGTGATTCTCGAATAAAAATTATTAGTTTATGTCAAATATGCATTTATGATCTATAGCTTACATGTTTCCATATGTTTGATGAAGTGTATGTCATGGATTAGGAAGTCCATGTCAAGTTATGGCTTGAAGTTTGAATGTTTAGCATTTCCATAATGTAATTTATGATTATGGAATGTTATAGGAGATTATGGGAAGTGGTCTGGATGCTGGCCTAAAAAGGTGGCACAAGTCGTGGAACTGCATGCTCGGATGAAGGATTTAGGCCATAATTGCATGGAAGAAGGCTTGTGCTTGTGGTTGGAGACATATAACCACATTATTTCCTTGTTGTGCATGCATTTTAGGTGTTAAGTCAAAGAAAAAGGGTTCCATCCGAGGGATTGATCACTTGGGGTGGTTGTCTAGCTCCTAAACATTTTGTAGTCCCCTTGGGATATCAATATGCATTCAGTTTGTAGGCCTCACTTCCTTAACTGGAACTCGGAGGTCAGTTCATGTCATAGTGACACTTGTTTCATGTTTACCTTGGCCAGCTTATGAATTTGGGTAAATGTCAGAGGAGGTGTTTACAGGGTGGTATCAGAGCAAGGTTGCAGCACTGGACCTTGGGTTAGATATGATTATTATGCATGCATTGTGATGGTCATTTTTGCAGCTTGCATCATGATGATGATGTTGGTGTGTGATGATTTTGTTGTGTTATGATGTTGATATTAATGATGTTAATTTTTTAGTGTTTATATATACACTATATATCATGCTAATCTAGACTGATTTGTGCAGATGATATAGCCTCCCCTTAAACACACTAAGGTATGATTTTGATGATGCCTATGTTTAGTTTATATAACATGGTATGTTTACAGGAGATAGAAGATCTGAGATAACAAGAGAAATGGTGGATTACAGTTCACATGACTCTCCTTTTAGATCAACTAAGTAGAAAGGAGATGAGTACTCTCCTGATATAGCAGATACACTGAGAATTCTAAAGGCAGAAATTAGAAGTTGCAAGTTAAATAATGACAAGATAATTTAGTCACATCAAATACTCGTCAAAGCTCAAGAAAAGAAAGAAAAGGTCAATGTAGTGATCCTTCAAAGCTTATCATATTTGCAAAGACAATGATAGTTGTGTATAAATTGTAGATAGAAGGAAAGGACTAATGGGGCATATGGTAGCAGGTCTCATGGAGGACACAATCAGAGGTGGCGGATGGTTGGATGCATCTGACAAGAGAGGTAGTGGTTATGGGTTCTATTCTAGTTCTAGATAAGAGAGACATCATGGTCATCACCACTATCATCCTTATAGGAGGAATGAGAATAAGTACTTTCCATATGAGTTCAAGAAATCCAATCCTCCTACATTTGATGGGGAGATGAAGGAATCAGAAGATGTAGAAGTGTGGCTTCTTGGGATGAAGAATTTCTTTCAGTTGCATGATTATACAGAGAATATGAAAGCCAACATAGTTATTTTTAGTCTCAAGGTAAAATTGAATATCTGGTGGGAAGATGTGAAGTGTTTCAGAGGCATCAAGGCAAAGGAGTTGATTTGGCATGAGTTTAAAAGGATCTTCAGGAAGAAGTACTTGTCAAAGAGATATTATGACGTAACGGCTAAGGAGTTCTATGAGTTGAACATGGGATCTATTGATGGGACTCCAAATTAGACATAAATTAAGGCCCATATAACCTTTCCTAGGCACATAAAGGATATATTAAATCTCTCCTTCTACACTTAATAATGTTTTTTAGCTTTAATATTTTCTTAGGAAGGTTTAGACTAATTGCATATTACGTGCTTAATATTATTTACGTTTTTTAGAATATTGAGAGAATATAAAGTAAATTCTAAATGAGATAATATAGGGACTTTCTCCCTACTACAGGATGGATCAAGGTTGGTTAATAAATGAATAAGATATTATGAATTTATTGCACAAATTCTGGAGCTCCAATGATTGAGAAAATCTAGGAATGTGTTCCTTTTCATTTAATGCAAATTCCCAGTGTTGGGAACTAGATCCACTTTTTGAGGGATTTTGGAGGAGAAATATGCGTCCTTTTAAGGGGAATTCTTCCTCATCACTTTTTTTAAGTACCAATTCGAATTTTCCTCTAGGGTTGTGAATTTCTTAGTCTTCTTGTGGAGAAAATGTGTTCTTTAGCAACTCCACTTTCATTTCTAGCAGGTGTATACTTTAACTGATTCAAATAATGAATTTTGGAGCCATTTTTAGCTTCTAAAGCTTGGTTTACTTC
The DNA here is from genome assembly GCA_000404065.3 of Pinus taeda. Lineage (NCBI taxonomy): Eukaryota > Viridiplantae > Streptophyta > Pinopsida > Pinales > Pinaceae > Pinus > Pinus taeda. The sequence goes on from APFE030164179.1 coordinate 141,582, forward strand.
GTAGGACTCTGATTTTCCTTGGTATTGGCCATCCCAACAGCCTCATATCCCTCTTTTATAATTTATTTATGTCATTTAAATGTCTTTTTCACTTGCATCTCTTATTTATGCATTTATTATTCATGCTTCTTTTGTTATAGGTTACATTGGTTAAATGATTGAAGTGAGATGTTTTGCGGGTTATTTTTAGATTTACAAGAATTATGCATCCTTATAATAGCTTTGAAAAGTCATCTTCATCATTGAGCTACTTATATTGGGTTAGGAGTTCATGGATCTAGAATTTCTAGAAATCCCTTGTAGTAAAATAATAGTAATTTTCTACTAATTTTTAGAAAGTTTTAATGAGCTTCATTTGAGTTGATTCCAATTGTATTCATTCATAAAAATATTTAACAAATTTACCCCATATAATTTTGACTTGATTAGGTTATGCATTTGGTAGGTTAACTAGCTCACTAGTTCTTGAATTTCCAGTTTTTAGAGTAGTAATTTTCTGATATTTTTTAGCACATGTTAACATGGGTATTTTGGATTTATTCCACTTGGAATGGAGTCCTAAGACATCCTACTTAATAAAAACATTTTTCACATCTCATTTTTATTTTATTTACTTGGGCATTCGTCAATTTATCTCCTCCTGCAGCAAAACAGGGCCTCTTGTAGCACCTTCTATACGAGTCCTGTAGCACAAGTAACTTGATCATATTTTCTCCAAAATATTGGTTTCTATCTCTTAGGCTTCCATCATGACCACTAGGCTTTGAAACCATAATTTAGGAAGACCAAATACCACTCTAGACCCACCTTTCCTTCATTGAAAGTACAAATATGCAATCAGAATTAAAAGACAAATTTCCACATTTTCATAACAATGAATGTTTTCTTATGAAATGTACATGGATTATGTTACTAAAGCTAAGTTTCCCTGAACACAATGATAAAAAGGGTGATTCATAAATGAAAATTAGATTAGACTTGATTCTTTAATTCATGCTTCATTAGGGTTTCAGTTACAAGCATTATTGTTGAAAAGATTAAATTTCCTTTTTCAAAACAACAGTCCACATTCTACAGTTAGAATATTAATTTATATTATACAAGTAGAATAATGTGTTTGATTTCATGATAATCAATTCATTGCATCATATCAATGAAATTACACATTGCATATTGCACATACAACGTTGACACCTTTTAAGTTTGTATGAACTCTGAGTTGATAATTAAGTTGGTTGCCTTGGGAGTTGCAACATTCTTGTTGCAATAGGGATCATCAATTTTTGGCATCATTTCCATGGAAGTGTCAAAGTATGCATTCTTTTCTTCCATAATTGATTCATTTCTTTTACTTTCTACAAGAACAAAAAAATCATTAGGCATATTTCATTTCAAAGACAAAAAAATTGGATTGCATGAGCATTATTTTTCAAAAAAAAATTATTAAAACAAAAATACTTCTCCATTTGATTACGTAGTGCGGTAAGAATCACATCACCATCCAATTTTGTACGTACAATAAGAAGAGTTAGTATAGAAGGTAGAATAAATGGATGGAGATGACGACAATGAAGAAGATCCTCTTGGATTTCCCATTCAAGGTACTGATATCAGTGTTCATATGAAGAACATCCTTCCATCTTTCCTTCCCAACTTCCATGGTATGAGGTCAGAGGATCTAGAAACCTTTCTCTTTGAATTTGAAATCCTTTGTAGATATTATTTTTACTTACTAAATACTCAAAAATTGAGTTTGTTTCCAGCAACATTGAAGGATAGAGATCTTAAATAGTTCATGAGTTTAGGAACTAATTCAATAATATCATGGAATGATATGAAAAATATACTTATAGAAAAATATAAAGATCATGATCTTAAAGAATAAATCTTTAGAATGACTCAAAAACAATATGAGAGTCTTGAGTATATAATAGGTATATTTATGTATAATGTTAAGAGGGAAAATTGCATCATTTATGATTTTACACACTAAAAACCCTCTTACTTAGAACAATTAGGGATGAGTGGATTGATCTCCTTGATCTCATGAGTAGAGGTGAAGCATACCAAGTATCATTTGAATAAATTTGTGAAACATGCAAGCGCATATCAAGAGGAAGGGCAAGAGTAAGTAAATCAACATCAAGATCAATAAGTCAAGTTGAATTTTGACATTTTCTCAATAACTTTAAAGCATAAATTCTTAGAAATATAAGAAAACAAGTAGAAATGTTAAGAATGCAAGATGAGAAAAAGAAATATGTTGATAGTGTTGTCCATGCATAATCACATGTTATTAAATGTTTTCCATCATTCCCAAGGTTGAAGGAAGTTTACCAAGAGGACAATGGAGTAAGTCAATCACCAAAGCAGCTATGTTATGTAGCTCCAAGAAGACCATGACAACTGATTCAACCTGGTATGATGCAAGAACCTAATTCACAATTTCAAAGTTATGCACATCCATCCCAAAGTAATCCAAAACACACCCTTTCCTTGGAAACCTTGACCATCTCAACCCCAAAATCAATCTTGGAAACAAGGTTGGAAAGGAACTTATGGGAGAAATCCACAATATCCTCAATATTTTCCTCAATATCCTCCATAACCAAATCCATGTTATCCCTACCATCCACATCCACCACAACCACAATGTCAACCACATCCATCTCAAAGAACCACTACCACTCAGCTACATGTACCACCATTTCGAAACCCACACAAGGAAGTAGCTCAACCCACTTACAATGTTGAGGTATAATAATTCGAAACAACTCCTCTTGATCTAAATGGTATTCATCTTAGCTACAAAAGAGTATTTCAAAGAAAAGAATCTCTTGATGTCATTGAAGGACATCATTCATAAAAACAAGATTCAAATGATATTACCAAAGAATCATGGGATGCACTTGATGCAGAGAAGACATCAAAATTAGAGATTGAGAAAGTTCCCTCATGTTTACCATCAGATCCTCCATGTGTTCAAGAGAATAATCAACAAAAATAGGAACAATTTAACGTCATGGTAGAAGAGGACAGAGAAAGAGATCTAAATGTGCAAGTGGACCGGAGGCATCACAAGTCTATTGAAATATGGTTCCAGACAATCATTAATTTGCAGAAGCACACTCTTCTTCAACAATTCCTGCTCTCATATTAGAAAAATCATTTGGTCTCTCACATTTAGGTACATGTCAAAGCATACATTTCGAACCTACACATGAGTTTATCTATCATCTTCTTATGCACATAGCTCCATTGGAAGTATTCCTTTACTTGAGGGTGATTTTTTTTTTCAAGTAGGGTAGGATAGAGGAATAAAAGGAAAAGATGAAAAAGAGGAAAATAAAATAAAAGAAGAAAATAAAATCTGACGTGAAAAAATCCTTTGAGGCACCTAAGATTGGCTCATTGATTGAAAACCTCCATGATGCAGTCAATGGGTTGGAAAAAAGAGAAAAAAAAGAAAGAAAAAAAATGTTCTAGGTGAAAACCTCCTTTGAGGCACCTAGGTAGATCTATTAGTTGAAAACCTCATTGAGGTATCTAGTAGGTCTAAGAAAAGAGGGAAAAAATGAAAATAAATTAATTTTCTTCATATATATCTCTCTCATGAATCCACGTTCTTTCCAACCTTTTCAAGAAACAAGAGCAAGTTAGAACCAAAAGAAAAAGTTGATAAAAAACCTAGTCAAAGAAAGTCAAAATTGGGCTTTCTCTTCCTTTGCATAGATGCTCCAATAGGACCAAGTCCATGTCAATTCATCACCCTCATCCATTTCCAACATCCACCCCTCATTTCCAATCCTTTCCCATTCATTTTCCTCGTTGTCCTAAAATGCTATAGGAAGGTTATGTTTTTCTACAGGAGGCCAAAATACATAGGGAAGGTTTTTTTTTAACATATCTCAAAAACCGTGCATTCATTGGACGAGATGTTTCATAGGGAGATGCATATGGATGATGGTAACATGCTCAAGGAATTTCATAAAATTCCATTCCGCATTTTTTATTTTTGTCAAGATTCGTGCATCCATTGACCAAACTATTTTATGGGGAGATGCATATGGATGATAGAAACAAGCTCACCATATTTCAGGTCAATCCAATCTACCATTTGAGAGATATGGATATAATCATTTTGCTATAGGAGCATTCCAAAATTTCTACAGGAGTGGCCATAATTGCTACAAGAGCATGATTGGCATGAAAAAAGGGTTAATATCTTATGTTTTTCATCTAGGAACAAGAGGAGGGTTCCACCATAGCCTCATGTTTCATTTTCCACACCACGTGACTTCTTCTCAACTGTCATTTTCATATCTTTCCATGAAAAGAATCCATTTTCACTCCTTCTTCCATCTCTTCCACTACATAAAAGGCCTATGATCCTTTTCAACAGATTACTCATGAATTATCAGTATTATTAAAGGTATCACTTGAAGGAAATAATGATCCTAGGAAGGTCTATGTGATTGCTACAGGAAGACACAGAGTCTTGTAGCAGTCTACACAAGCCCTCGAGAACCATAATCAAAAGAACTTGGAAGCACTAGAATGAAGAATTGACCAACATGAATCATTGAGAGTTCATCTCCTTGATATTTGATAGCCACAAAAACTTCTGCAGGACTACTACAGGGTCACTAATCATTTCTAACAGCAGCAACTTGATCCACCATCAACAAGACCTAGAGTGACAACTTTAATCAGTTAAGCACATTTCAAGAGAAAAAATTTCAAAGAAAAACCAATGCATGGAAAAAGCTGACACCTCAAGAAGCCAACAAACCCTCCATTACCTTTGTTCAGAAGCAGCATGCAACCATGAAAGGATCATCACTAGCATATTTAGAACCACAAAAGTTAGCTTCAATAGTCATATCAACAACCTCGATATCACCTACAAAAATATATCAAGGGTAAGGCTTAGATATGCAATCATCAAAACCTCTCCTACAAACTTATTTTAGCTCAAAAATAATATTTTAAGTGTATGAAGGATTTTTTGTATAGCCAAACTTAGTAGCAGAGAAACCTCAAGCTTATTTAATAGTTAACTTTTCGTTTCCACCAAGACACATGCACATGGGGAAGAGAACAATACATAAGTGAAGAGGACTTGAGAAAGTGGGATGTGATCATTTAGTCATGATGGAGGACGAGTGTGAAGGGGTAGGTGAGGGCCAACTCAGTTAACTCAAAGCACCTTGAGATTATTTGTATGGAATGAAAAACTAGATAAAAAATTTGAGAAAAGAAAAAATAATGAAAAAATCAATAAAAAATAAAAATAAAATAAATAAAAGGTGGACCCACCACCTCTTGGCATGCAAAGATTAGTTGCTACAAGATTCGGGTTGTGTGCTACGGGAAGGAATAAAATTGCTATAGGAAGAACAAAGTTGCTACAGGAAGGAACATCACTACTACAAGAAGAACATATATGCTACATGGAGATAATAAAGTGCTACAGGAGGGAAAATTTCACCCATAGGGAGGCCCGACACTAGAGAAGTCACCTTTAAGAGGCTTAAGACACAAACTTCCCTGTTACAAGAGAAAACAAAAGAGCTACAGGAGCAAAAAATGGTTGTTATAGGAGAAATAGGGGCTGCTACAGGAGCAACATGAGATGCTACAGGAAGGGGCAACCACACCAAAATAAGAGTAAAAAGGTCTCCAAGAACTCCAGAAGCCTGATCCACAACCCAATCTATTATCCTACTACAAATTTGTTGAGCGGGGTAGGATTATACCTGATAAATTTGCTATACCACTCTTCTTTGAGTTGGAGGAGGAAAGAGGAAGAACACATAGATGGATGCAAATTGAAAAATCCAAAATGGTTTAAGATGTGGGCCTCATGGAGGAAAAATTAAATGAAATGAGAAACAAATTAAAAAACTTAAGGTTGAGATATTCAATCACAAGGGAGCAGCTATAGGTAGAAAACATAACGCTAAAAGAGAAGCTACAAGAAAAAAAGGTATAACTTGCCACTATGGAAGGCGTATCCATGGAAGCCATACAATGCAAAAGACCATCCAAATCATATTCCATTGAGCTAAGGAAGCTAATTGCATGAAAATATATCTAAGGCATAAAATAAGAACAACAAAGTAAAATGTTGGATAGGCAAATTAGAGGATGAGCAACAATTTCAGTAAGGGGGTATGATGGGCCTCCAAATTAGACATAAATTAAGGCCCATCTAACCTTTCCTAGGCACATAAAGGCTATATTAAATATCTCCTTCTACACTTAATAATATATTTTTTTAGCTTTAATATGTCACGAAGGTTTAGAGGAAATTGCATGTTATGTGCCTAATATTATTTATTTTTGCAGAATATTGAGAGAATATGGAGTAAATTCTAAATGAGATATTATGGGTAATTTCTCCCTACTACAAGATGGATCAATATTGGATAATAAATGAATAAGATATTATGAAATTATTGCACAAATCCTGGAGCTCTAGTGATTTAGAAAATCTAAGAATGTGTTCCTTGTCATTTAATGCAAATTCCTAGTGTTGGGAACTAGATCCACTTTTTCAAGGACTTTGGATGGGAAATCTACCTCATTTCAAGGAGAATGCTTCCTCATAACTTTTTTTAAGTACCAATTCGAATTTTCCTCATACTTACGATAAGGATCAGATTGAGTATGATGAGCTTTGGTCATTAGAGGAATTCATTGGAAAGTTGAAGCATTGTTATGAGAATTCTAAGTGAAATTTTGAGCCTAAGAGGGATTGGAAATGTAAAGACAATACTAAAGGACAGGTGGTTGATAAGTGAGGAAGAACTCAAGATTTAGGTGACAAGGAGAATGTAGCATCGTACAATAATTTTAATGCAGTTGATATAGGACATGGGTCTTAACCTGAGGAGCAGAACAAAGGTGATGACGGGAAGAATTTTCATTGTTGGACTTGTGGTGGAGAGCATTGTAGGAGAGATTTTCCACAATATCAATGTGGTAGATATGATATTTACAGTGCTCAAGAGGCACAAAAAATTGGAGATTTTGGGCAGAGTATTCCTCAGATTTATGCAGTAGTGGATAATAGGCATGGTGTTAATCAAACATCTATTATTGAGATGGAAGGTAATATTTATGATCGAGTTTTTTCTGCTTTGATTGACCGTGGTTGTAACTATAGTTATATCAGTCCTAACCTAGTGGATAAGTGTGCCTTGAATAAAGTAGTGCATTTATAGTCTTGGTTGGTGCAGTTGGCTACAGGGACCAAGGAAATAGTTCACCATTAGGTGAGATCTTGTGCATTTGAGATGAATGGTATTATACATAAACACATCTAAATGTGCTTCCTTTGGGATCATACAATATTCTTTTGGACATGGATTGGTTGTACATTCACAAGAATAAGGTAGATTTCTATGATAAGGCTATTGAGTTCCTATATGTTGATGGGGAAACAAGAGTCCTATAGGGTAAGAAGAAGCATACATTAGTGAGACTGGTTATAACTATGCAGACAAAGCACAGTTGCAAAAAAGGATGTGTATTGTTTACAGTTCATATTTCCAGTGACAAAGGGAAGGAAGACGAGGATGATGAAGTTTTGAAGAGGTATCTGATTTTTCAAGATGAGGATGATGAATTTTTGAAGACGTATCTAATTTTGCAACAGTTTCAAGATGTGTTTCCAAAAAAGATTTTAGAGTTACCAACTCATAGAGAAGTGGACTTTTCTATTCTGTTGATGTTGGGACAAACACCAAAATCTAAGGCACCTTATAGGATGAGCACTCTAGAGTTGGTGGAATTGAAGTTGCAACTTAAGGAAATGCTTGATAAAGGATACATAAGTCCAAGTATGTCACCTTGGGGTGCACCAATATTGTTTGTGAATAAGAAGGATGGTACTCTCAGATTGTGCATTGATTATAGGTAGTTTAACAAAGTGACTATACAGAACATGTATCCTTTACCATGGATTGATGACTTGCTTGATCAGTTAAAGGGGGTATCATTTTATCAAATATTTACTTGAGATCATGATATCATCAAGTACAAATCAAAGAAGAAGATATTTACATGACCACATTATGTACAATGTATGGGTATTATGAGTTTGTTGTGGTTCTTTTTGGTCTTACTAATGCTCTAGCTACTTTTATGTGTTTGATGAACAATGTGTTGTGTCCTTACCTGGACAAGTTAGTGATAGTGTTCATTAATTATATATTGATATATTCTAAGAATGAGGGAGAGCATGTAGAGCACCTGGTAGTAGTGTTAAGATTGTTGAGAGAGAGTTAGTTGTATGCCAAGATTAGTAAGTGTAGTTTCTTTCAAACTAAAGTTCAATACTTGGGACATGTTGTTCCCAAGGAAGGTATATTAATGGACCGAGATAATATTAGAGTTATCATGGAGTGGCCAAATCCTAGGAATTTGGATGAGGTCAGATCATTCATGGGACTAGCAAGTTATTACATGAGGTTCATCAAGAACTTATCACAGATTTCTTATCCTATTACATATTTGCAGAGGAAAGGAAATAAGTTTGAATGGACTGAGTGTGCAACTAGTTATGAGAAGTTGAATCATTTTCTTACAAATGCTCAAGTATTGAAGATTACATATCATGAAAAAGAGTTTGTGGTATGTACATATGCTTCCAAGGAAGCACTTGGTGGATTCCTGATGCAGGAAGGACAAGTGGTATGTTATGAGTCAAGGAAGTTGAACGAGCACAAACAAAACTATGTGACTCATGATCTTGAGTTGGTGGTTATCATTCATGAATTGAAGATGTGGAGACATTACATTCTTGATAGGATATTCATCTTGATGATTGATTAGAGTGGAATGAGGTACTTGTTAGACCAACCCAATCTAAATGCCAGACAAGCTAGATGGTTCACTACCCTTAGTGAGTTTGACTTTGATATCAGATACATCAAGGGAAAGGAGAACAGGGTTCTAGATTCTCTCGGTAGGAGATTGCAGGTGAATCATAATACAACAGTAATCTCTTATGGGACATATTTATAGGAGTGAATCATGCAAGCAGGGTAGCATGATGATAGGTACCAACAACTAAAGCACAGGTTGAAATAATAGGGTAAAGGTGATAGGGATGAGAAGTATCACCTCACGACATATAGCTTGGTCAGAATTAGGAACATGATTTATGTGTCGGATAATAATGAGCTCAAGAGGCTTATCTTGAAGGAGTTTCTTGTCAAGCTGTATTTAGGTCACCCAGGATATAATAAGACTTTGACAATAGTTAAGAATTTTTGTCATTAGCCAAACTTAAAGAAAGAGGTGGCCGAGTTTGTTGCAAGTTTTTTGGACTATCAATGGGTGAAAGTCAAGTGTAAGCACCCAACTCATTTATTACAAGCGATTTTGATTCCATAATGGAAATGGGAGGTCATTTCCATGGACTTCATTACAAGTTTATCAAGGACATCAAAGCAGCATGATTCCATTATGGTTGTTGCTGACAAGTTAAGTAAGGTAGCACACTTCATTGTAGTGAAGTCTACAAATTCAGCTAGTGAGGTAGCTCATATCTTCATTAGGGATATAGTGAGATTGCATGGTGTTCCCAAGAAGATTATCTCAAGAAGAGATTCCAAGTCCACTTCTAGGCCTTGGAAGGTGTTTTTTTGCAGGCTTGGGGACAGAGTTAGCTTTCAGTAAAACTTATCATCCACAGACAGATGTACAATCATAGAGGGTTAAAAAAATCCTTGATGATATGTTGAGGATGTATGTCATGCATCAATAGAGGAAGTGGGAGGAGCATATTCCACTAGTAGAGTTTGCATATAATAATGGGTATCAAGAATCCTAAAATATGAGTCCATTTGAGGCTCTTTATGGGCAAATTTGTAATACTCCTATAAGATGGAGTGATCCAGTGAATACGGTACTGATTGGACTAGATATGTTGGCTAAGAGGGAGGAGGAATTGTTGCTTATTGGAAGGAATTTAAAGGTAGCATAGGACAAGTAGAAGAGTTATGCAAATCAACATAGACAATTCAAGGAGTTTTAGGTTAAGGAGCATGTGTACTTGCGCATCAAGCCCAAGAGGAGATCCTTGAAGATTGGAGCATGTGCCAAGCTAACACCTCAATATTGTAGGCCTTTTGAGATCCTTGAGAGGATTGGAACAGTGGCCTACAGACTTTCACTACGGTCAACAATGAAATCCCATGATGTTTTCCATGTTTCATTGCTTAAGAGATATGTCTAGGATGTTGACCATTTGATTGATTGGTATGTATTGTAGGTGGAACCAAAGGGAGAGTTCCATCTAGAACCTCAATGCATTTTGCAGTGGAAATAAATCATGTTCCAGAACTCATGTTCCAGAACTAAACAATAGAGTAGGTTAAAGTGCAGTGGAAGCACTTTGGAACCAATGAAGCTACATGAGAGATGGATGATCAGATTCAAGCTTTATATCCTTATTTATTGCTAGTTGAGCAGATTTTTTTGGCTTATGTGTCTTGGTTTATATTTATATATGCATATGTGTATTGTATATACAATAATGATTTTTGTTATAAATCTCCAATAAGTGGTATGATTGTTTTTTTTTCTTTAGTAGGATGTCATTGTAAATATTACATCGAGATATGTTATAAAGCTCCATGGGCAATATGTTTTATTTTCATAGGTTTTTTGGTTATAAGTGTCATTGAAAATTGATGATGGTGTTCCCCTAAGGGGGAGGGGTTTGTAACAACCCCAGGTTGATTTTCCATGTAAATAAAATAAGACCAAGATCATGGGACATGTATTCCAAGATGAATGTTGGCAAAAACTCTTTAGTGGACATCACTTTTGATTAATTAATGGATATGAAAATTAGCAAAGGCATTGGCAAAGGAAAAGAGGAAATAATTGGCATTTAATTATGAAAATAAAGGAAATAGGAGAAAAGGAAGGTGAAGAGACACATATTTTCATGCAAAGTAAATTAGAGGAAAAATGAAGGGAAATGAAGAAAATATAAGCATCACTGATTAAAAGGTCTCCCAAGATCAGTTCACAACTTCTGTCAGTTAAATTTTTTCTCTCCCATCTTCGTTCTCTCATACTCTTGCACACTTAGAGTATTCTTAGAGCACTCTATCATTCACTTGGATTTGGAGAAAGAAGGCAAAGGAAATGAAGGGAGCACAAGGGAACAATTAGATCAACTACAGTTAGATCACTTTGCAGGAAATAGGTTGCATGTGTAATTTCCTTGATGATTTTTGGATGCATGGTATATGCATATGATTATATGGTTGTGATTTTTCATTGGCATGGATAGTTTCCTGGATTGACCCTGGCTTTAGCCTTTCATTACCATTTCCTAGATAACCATGGTGTTATGGGTTTTTTAACTTGTTTTCTTATTGGTGCTAAGGTTCCCGATGGCTATGGGTTAGAACAAACACTTTGGAATCCCTAGAACAACTTGGGTTGAATTACTAGTTCTTGGAGCCATTGTTGTGACAAACACTCTAGAGCATATGGTGGGTTGAGTTACTAGTCCCTGGAGCCATGGTTGGAACAAATGCTTTAGAGCCCTAGAAGGTTATGGGTTGTGTTACTAATTCCTGGAGCCCTAGAAAACTTGGTTAGAGGCTGATCTGGTTTGTTTTAGTGAGTTTCAAACCCTACAGGTGGAATCATTGTGCTTTAGGTTTGAGGTGGTTTGGCCTCGTGAAGCCCTGGTGGTTTTGGTTAGTTTATTAAATAAGATCCCACGTTCATGCTTTGAATATGGTTTGAGGGTGATTGGATGAAAGAGAGATTTGATTTAGCCCAATCTATGGTCGGGTGGTATGTTTAAGTCCTTAAATTGGTTGGAATTTTTATATGTTAATAAAAGTTATTTTCCTATTATGATTTATGAACACTTGTACTAGTTATCATGTTAACATTATGGCTGATTTTCCATGGTTTCTATGTTGGTTATTTTTTGGTTATATGATGTAATCTATCTATGGCTGATGACATGTTTTGATAAGTTATTGATTGGTTTATGAGTGCATGGACTAAAGAGTGCTATTTCAGTTGGCTAGAGAGGGTTTAGAGCCTTCTTGGGGATGCTCAGATGAAGACTATCAGTTTATGATTAGATACAAATTCATGACCTATAGTTTACATGTTTTCCATATGTTTGACAAAATATATGTTATGGATTAGGCAGTCTAGGTCAGGTTCTGGCTTCAAGTTTGAATGTTTGGCATTGTTGTCATGTAATATATGATTATGGAAAGTTACAACAAATTATGGGCAGTGGTATGCAGGTTGTTATGAAAAGTGGCATAGATCCTAGAACTGCATGCTCAAAACTAAAGGATTTAGGGTGTAATTGCATAGAAGAAGGTTTGTGTGTGCAGTTGAAGGCCTATAAACACACGCTTCCCTTGTTTTGTGTGTAATTGGGGTGATGGACCAAAGAAAAAGGGTTCCAACCTAGGGAATCATCAATTGGGGTGGTTATCCAACTCCTGAGTGATTTGTAGTCTCTGTGGGATGTTATTATGTGTTCAGTTTGTAGGCCCCACTTCCTTAACTGGAACTTGGAGGTCAGGTCATGTCATAGTGGCACTTGTCTTGTGTTTACCCTGGAAATCTTGTGAATTTGGATAAATGTGGGAGGAGGCATTTAGAAAAAGATGTTTATATTTATTCTCTAAATTTCAGTAAATGCTCATATTGAATGAGAGGAAGTTCTCAGATCTTCTAATAGGAATCCTCGTAGGAATGAACTCTGTGAAATATGTTACCATAGGGACAACTTTCAGTACATATGTTTTATGAGAGATTGCAACACAATGGTCTACTACAATCCCTAAAGTATCAAGATACTATAATGGAATTTGGGATAATATGATAACATTGAAAATGAGTAATCTTTTACTGGCATGAATGAATTTTTCCAAGGTGTAGATGCCAATATATATGGGAAAACTAGGCCAAATTATTTTTGGGTTTTTGTGCAAATCATAGGTAATGCAGGTTTCAATTTTCTAGTAAGATATTTCTATGAAAATTAACTTATTGGAAACAAATAGGGGAAAATCATATGGAGCTCCTTGACAAACATAAATTCTTAGGTAGTAGAATTTTTCCTCAAAATACTAGTCGCCAATTGGAGAAATGGAAAGCTTATCTTTTTTCAAGATTCGGGGGAGGGGGGTAAGTAAGTGGAACAATTTCTCATGAATGGGAATAATGATGAAATGAAAAATTGAGTAGAAATGGTCACCATAGTTTTCTTTACAAAGTTTTGAATGGTAAATATGGATGGGTAGTTGGATATAAGGGGCCCAGTTCCAACCCATAGCAAGAAAGGAATTCGAGAAACAATTGGCATTCATAATGTAGGTCGACATGTAAAATGGAGGATTCTATTTATCATTTTAAGAGGCTCTAGAACTTTGGAATTGCTTTCATATATTTTCAGATAATATTTTAGCCCAATTGAAGGAAAATCCTTCAAAACCTATATGAATAAGTAGAACCCAGTCTAAAGAAAAATCTATAACATTATTTCTGCCAAAAATCCTACAGAAAATGGCAGCAATAAAAGAATGACCAGAACATATAGAAGTTATGTCATATTCTTTGGGAGCTTCTTCATTAGGGGAATTTTGAGGTCTAAAATGGGCCTCCTAACAAAATTATTATTTAAAAGTGGAAATAGTAAAATAAGATTAGATTACATCATCAAATTTTAGAGGGAAAAAAGAAAAAATTACTTTTTCAACTCGTATTTTCAACTTATCTCCCTATGGGTTTACTCAAATTTTGAGCAAGAACACCCATTGGATGCATAATTTCTTTCCTCATCCAAGGAGTACCCATGTTTCATACTTTCAATGGACCTTGCTACATGAAAAATGAGAAATACATGAAGAACATGATTGCAATCATGTTTTTCATGTATTTCTCATTTTTCAGGTAGCAGGGTCTATCAAAAGTATGCAACGTGGGTACTCTTTAGATAAGAAATTAAATTTTGCATCCAATGAGTAATCCTTCTTGAAATTTGAGTAAAACATTAGGGAGATAAGTTGAAAATACAAGTTGAAAAAGTAGTTTTATTATTTTATTACTTTTTAATATTTTTACTTTTTTACTCCAAAAATGGTGAATCATTCCCCATGGTTGACATCATCATCTTGAAACCTATTGGTTCTTATAAAATTTATTTTGGTTGTACATTTTTCTTAGGAGGCCCATTTTAGACCTCAAAATTCCTCTAATGTAAATTTCTATTCATCGGTCCTCCATGGTTTAATTAATTCATGCATCACTTTTCCAAATTCAACACATTCCCTTTTAGCAAAATCCTTAATGAATTCAACATTTTATTGCAATTGGCATTTGGGAAGTTTATACACAACCTGAAAATTATCTAGTCGAAAGGAGCCAACTGTGACACTTCAACAATGCATATGGAATGTGTAATCACATCTACATGATCTACAACCTAGCTAATCATACCTATAAATGGAAGAATTCTAGGACGTCCAACAATCATATGAAAATTTGACCTTGCCACATCGCACAAGGGGGTCTTAGGGATGGCCTCACCTAACTCTATTTCTTTTGAACTTCTCTCTTTTTCTTCCTCCACCAACTTATACATGCCATACCAAGAGAATATCCTTGCATCTATCCTTGTAATAATGGTATTGGAGAACATGATGACATTGAGATTTTTATTGTCCAAATCCTCCACTGTTGGCAATTGAGGTTTTTGTAGTTTCTTCACCTATTTCCCTATGACTTGAGCCCTCGTAAAGCTTGCAGAGCTTGAAGCCTAAGTACACAGAGAGGAAAATAAAAGAACTATGAAACTAGTTTACAAATATAATGCTTATTGATAATTTCAAAAACCATCCATAATTTCATAATGTTTTAGAGGAAATGCAGTTTAACATGAAAACAATGTGAACAATATGCAGGGTGATGATCTGACCGGGCGTGGATTCATGCTTATTATTTATTAATAAATTAATTAAATTTAATCTCTGTCGTGAGTTATTGGCAATGCTTGTGTGACATTTTGTGAAAATGTCATGGTGGGACAGGTATTATATTTGACAATGAACATGAAAAACTGTGTTATGAACCTATTAGATATGTTGAGTTGGAAAATACACCATCAAGAAAACGTCTACAAGGAGATGCCATGTCACCTCAAAATTTGGACCATGTGATGATGCAATATGTGATACTTGCGCGATAATTTTGACAAACTAAATGACACATGGCAGTACCCTATGGTGCCACGTGGAGTACAAAAGCCACATGAAGTAATAAGCCACGTGCACTAAACATATAATTAAGGCTTATTATTATGATATACTACCTCTAACAACCATACCTACATTTTACTTTCAATATTGAAGAATTTATAAATTCTTGCAAAAGGAATGCTTACATATGACTTCTTGCAATGCCCCATAAATAAAGTCATGTCAAATGATTTCTCATGAATTCCTGCCATTCCCCGTAAATAAAGTCATATCCACTCATAGTAGTTTGTTATAGTATAGTAAAGTCATATCTACTCATCGCGATCAAGGACCACCATTTCTCATCGAACTCCAACCTAATAGGGGGTTCACACTACCTAAACTAACACTACCTTTCACACCCGATCAAATCCAATAGTCCACAATCCTTCTGGACAACCCTAGTTAGGATGGGAGTGTGGGAAATTAATGTGAAATCCATATGTAAGATATGGTTTAGAAGAAAGCATTTTTATGAGGTTGTCTACTTTCTTATTTGTATATAGGATTGCAATGCTTCCATTGGATTTTGTCATGTGTGAGGGTGTATAAATAGCTTTTAATGAAGATCAACAAGCAGGTACAATGTGGTGGGGGTGTTCGTTGGGCATTATGTGTATGCACGAGTATTGGTGTTTGTGATGTGGGCATTGTGGGAAGAAGCAAGAGTCGCAAAGGTTCCCCTATCTGAGTGAGTGGATGACATCGCCATCATTGTTTCCTCCCCTGCTTTTGGGTGTGCATCATTGTCAATTATCGAATTGGGCTTCATCATTGTGAGTGTGCAAAGAAATTAGGGTATGGTTATCTATTTGGGGTGGTATTATGTTGTTTTTGTTTCATCCTGCACGGTTTCAGTCTGGGTCAGGTGGGAACTAGTTTTTTCTAGAACGGGTGAGTAGTAGTGGTCCTCTTTGGTCCATTTAGAGGCTTATGTGTTTCTTTGTGGAGCCATTGGAGTGAAAATATTAGGCTTCGCTTAGTGCAGCTCGTGGGTGTCTGCTTCAAGGGAGGTACATGTTTCTGGATTGTGGTGGGTGGATTTTTTGTATATTGTGTGTTCTCGACACTGTAGGGTGTGGAGGTTCAGCCGTGGCTAGTGGTATCTCCTTCTATGTGGGAATTTTGGGCGGTATTAGACGAGTGGTCCTTTTTTCATTCCAGTGGTGTCGGAAAGCCAAAAATGAGCCCTGTTCCTCAGTTAGGGAATTTCTCCACCCAGGTGCAACCCAATTCAGGAAGTTCTAGCACAGACACATCCAAGTCAAGGCTCAAAATGGTGAGTGGCAGCGGTGGCCTAGTTAAGGGTGGTTGGAGTAGTGGTGGGTTGATTCACGCAACATTGGGGGGTAGAGGAGGTGGGCAGTAGGGGCACTCTGGGCACATAAGGTTTGCTTCTCAAGGTGTGATCCGGACTTAAACAGCTACACAACAAATTATAGAGATAACCATATACACAAAGATGCAGCGGAAATAATACTTCATTTCATTAATGGAAAATATTGAAATATGCTTACAACCAGAAATGGAAATAAACCAGCTAGGGTGATGGTAGCTTATCTCTGAGAAGCGATGTGTAGCTACATGCCTCTGAACTGTGTTACAATGAGGCTCGAAGGCCTATTTATTGTTGAGAAACAATGGAAAACCCTTCACATTCCAAAACCTAACCCTAGAAGATGAAACGCCAAATTGTGGGCCCCGTTTTTGGGTAAGTTGGTACCTCAACTTCTCGGGGTCGCGAATTGGTCGTATTATCTCTGTTTGACGCACATGATAGCCCGTTGGAAAGATCTCTCCAAGGACTACGATGCAAAAGACGATTTTTTGGTAAAAGAATTGCTAGCGGTAGATTTCCCAAAAAACATCATTTAGGGCCTCAAAATGGCTCCAGAAGTTTAGGACTTGAAAAACTGCTAAAAATAGTAAATTGTGCTATAATTAAGGAAACTGAAAAAACTGAAAGAAGCACTAGAGGGGATCCAAGTGGAATTAGCCGGTGGCCACCAATATTCACGTGGATCAGGGTGGTAGGTGTGGGGGCTCGAAGTTGGGTCAGGGTCGCCACACTTTACCTATCCAGTAGTATAGGGCTGGACTCGTCATAGTGTTTCTGGGCATAGTGTGTCGGCGCATCATGGTGGTCGTGGTCAGTGACAAGTTTGTTGTGTTGAGCGATGTTGGGACTTGATTCAATAAATTCTAAAGCATCTAGAGACTTCCAAGCTAGTTTAATAAGAGGAGCATACTGAATTGATAAAAACTTTGTACAAAATGCATTATTTTCATTGCCATGTCCGGGAGCATGTAGTGATGGTTTGGTGAGGCCAGAATTTGTTGTCAGAGAAGGTTTAGAAGCTGGAGGCCTGGATGACCCATTTTGACGAGCATGTCCAATGCTCCTTTCATCCTTCACTGCCTCCTGGCACAACCCTGGACAACTCAACCTCCATCATTTTTTACGACTAGCATGGATATAGGTGTTTTGTATGTTCTATATGTTTACTAGTGCTTAGGGCCTCTTAAGTTGTGGACTGTGTCTCTTTATGTTTTTCTATTTCACTATCATCTTCTTTTAGCCCCGGTCAACAAACCTGGTCAGGGTGAGACTACATGTGTTTTTCTTCTGATGTAGCTCTTTTGGGAACCATGAATAAAATATTGACTTACAAAAAAAAACAAAGAGGCACTTGTATAATTGATGTTAAGTTATTTCAAAAATCAATAAAAAAATGTTAGTATCATACTACTAGGATAAGTCTAGAATATTAAAATAGAAAACTACATAGTATTTCAAACAACCATTTCTCATTCAAAACCAGCTTAAAAGTTCATTTGTTTACTTGTAAAAACTATTCTTCACATTAAATGGAAGTGTGTCACGTTTTGCACTTGAATCTACCTCAGTGTTGAACACTTTATACATGTCTCAATCTCTTGAAACAAATGCATAATCAGTGTCATTACTTGCTCCAAACTTAATTGTTGATCATATCAAAGATCTAATTTACAACCAACCATAATGACAAGCACTTTCACCTATTTTTAAACTAAGGAAAGCATAATAGAATGATCCTTGATTAGTGTTTTTTGTGCAAAGATATTTTAAAAGGTGTGCCACTATAGCAGAGGCAAAATAAGCAACATTATAGGCATAAGTCTTATTTCTATGTGACAACGCTCTAGTACCTCGTACAAAAACATTTACTCAAGTGTGCTAGGTTGGTCACATGCATATGTTAGAACAATTGGATCTTCCTTCTCATATTATCCTCCTAGCTTGTTCCAATCCTTAAGTCTAAAATGTCAGTTATTTTAAGGAGAACTTTTAGCTCTTTATAGAGGAAAAATCCAAGGTTGAGAGAATATGTTAAACAAAAGAAGCATACACACCCAAATAGAAAACAATTATGGACACAGTAATATAAAAATTTGTATTATGCGACAAATTTGCAACTTTTGTATTTGGCAAGTATTGGTATTCCATGTAAATAGGAGTTTTTATTTAGTACAACTAACTATTAGCTCTAAATATGTTCCTGCTCATGTTAATATATTTTATTGTCTAGGGGATTACACATACCTGTTTTTTGTACAAATAACTACTAGTTCTACTGCTCACCATGAAAACTTGTAGACTTTTTAAAGCCAATAGCACTAGATTATATCAAATATCCATTAAGCAAGAATTGCATCTTGAGGACACAAGGATATATCGTAAAGTCATATGTGTGTTTATTAAGTTTTTTCATTAAGAGTTTCTTATTCTAATCGCAGGTTCATACTTTCCAGATAGAATCTAATTTCTATACATGTAAATAAAATACTAACTAGATTTTAGTTTGGAGATTTCTAATTTATAAATTATTGTTACATATATTAGTTTAGAAAATAGAAAAATGTGAAAGTCAAGAATTTTTTTTAATGAGAAGTTTTGAAAGTATCTTTATGTAAATTTATGAAAATTGAAATAAGCATCATATTTAATTACAATATATAAGAAGAACATAGTAAAAAGAGACAGTAGTATAACGTGATAATAAAATAACGAATAAGATACTAGAACAAAGTGATCATGAAATAGTCAATAGAATAGAGATGTACATTATATTCAAGTTATCATTGTCTTTAAATGTATCACTTCTATTTCCATCCATTTTTCCTGGCCTCAAGACATGAATTAGATCATATACATAGAGATAGTTAAAAAAAATAAAAAATGTATAGAAATAATATATATATATATATATATATATATATATATATATATATATATAACATAATTTTGAAACCATTTTTCTTTTTTTCTCTGAAATAATATTTGAAATTAAAAAAAATTGGTAAATGAGTTGCTAAAATTGTATAAACTGAAAAATTAATAATGTAAACTTTGAAACGAGAATTCTAGCCAATAAAACCCCAAAAAAACATGAAAAAAATGCTAAAAACGAAAAGTGTTGATGCTCGAATAACACTTTTTTTTCCAGGGTAAATTTTCAACATGTTTTAAAAATGGCAGTGAAAACCATTTTTTTGTGCAAAACTTGTGCAAAAAACACCCTGAAAACAAAAAAAAAATTGATGCGGAATAACGCATTCTTTTCTAG